>CM040121.1:413923849-414170886 GCA_022559845.1 Amorphophallus konjac | reverse complement strand
CAAATAAAGCTAAAACAAGGACAAAAAACTCATTAGAACATGCATGTGTAGCATCAATCTCGCAATGATAAAATAGTGGTAGAAATTAAGGGAGAACGCATCGGGGGGAGGTTTTTAACCCCTGTGGAAGGGTGGAAAAGATAGGTGAGTGTGTTGTGCATGCATAGGATTTGAAATCACGAGATATGATGAAGAGAGTAGAGAGAAAAAAATGATGCAAAACGTGCAAAAGTGCAGAAAACTATGATGATTTAAGATTTTAAGAGGAAGAGAACTAAGAATATAGATCATGAAATCAAGCCCAAAGGATGGAATTGAAAGCTAATACTTCCCTCTTCAAGCCAAGGTCGAAGTTGTGAGTTGGAATTGCAGCATGGATTCCCCAAACCAAGAAAGAGCCCCCCTTTATAACTGCGAACTGGGCAGTTTTTATAGAGTTTTGCCCAAAAGCCCCATCTTCTTATCACGATTCCCAGAGATATAGTCCAATATACATCCAGTTCTCTAAATCAAACTCGAGATAATACTAAGGATAAGAGATAGTAACAAACGAGGATCAATTTGGAGGAGGATTCTAGAAGATATGGCTTTTGGAAGGTAGCCCCATCGCACTAGAAAACAGAGTTTTAGTTGAACCAGGATGCTTAAATCCTGATCTTGCAACCCAGATCCCCAGAGATATAGCCAATGAAAATTTGATTTCTATGAACCAAATCGAAGATAATACAAAGGGATAGAAGTAGGAAAAAATGGAGATCAATTTGGATAAGAATTGAAGAAGTTATGGGCTCTGCATGATAGGTCTGTCGCGTAATTTTCGGGGTAGAGTCTAGCACAAATTGGACTCTCTGCTGTGTGTAACGGTCTATCCTAGGACCGTCAGAGTTATGTAACGGCCTATGGTAGGTCCGTCACGCTCTGGGGGTCGAACGGATGATTTCGGACAAGTTTGACTGTGACGGTCTAGTATAGAACCGTCACAGTGCTCTGACGCATCTATACTAGACCGTCACATGTGCTCTGATGCACCTATACTAGACCTTCACACCGATGAAGGAAAATTCTGGGTAGACTGCGCGCGACTTTGAAAATTGAAGCGTATCTCTCAAACGGGGCAGAACTAGCAAAAGTGGTAGAAGAAGAAATTGTTGATAACTGAGAGAGGAACAACTTTTATAAAGAAAGAAAGTTGAGAAAATGAATGGAAGAGGGAGAAAATGGGCTAGAACAGAGAGGAAAATTCTGGGACATAGGTGAACAACACAGCACGCCGGAAAAATGCGAATAGCTCACAAACGGAGCAGAACTGGCCAACGGAGTAGAAGAAGAAATTGTAGATCTTTGAAAGTGAACAACTTTGGTGAAGACAACGTTTTAAAAAGAGTAAGAGAAAGAGATGAAAAAGGACCACTTTCAGGACTACGCAGCGGGAGAGAGCCGATTACATGAGGGAAGCCAGTTTAAATGGGCCGTAAGTTGACTTGGAAGCCAGAATTTGATAAGATAAGCTCCAGGGCTCTAGAAAATCATGATCTCCAAGACTTAAAGGATAGGGAATGGTAAAAATGGGCTCAAAATCCATCCAAGGAAGGCTCCAAAAGAATGACTAATTCAGGACATCAAAAAATGATGAATAAGAGAAATGACTCAACTTGTGGGCTAAAACGGGTGTCAACAGGCCTAACCAATAGTTAGAATTTAGCCCAAGTGGGCTCCGGGCTACCATAGGCAGGGTGGAACTGAACCAGAGTCCAGCCCACTGTCTACTGGTCGGCCTAGGGTCTACTGGACTGATCAAAATAGGATTTGGCCGAAGATAGATCAAGGATAATCGGCCAAGACAAATTGGCATCAGCCAGGATGAACGGTCTCCACTGGCCCGTTCATTGTATATGGTCTATCAATAGCCGCGCAAGTCTTGTTAATCCAATTCGGATTAACTCAAGTAACAGCGGTTCGATTGAGTCTAAATCAAAACTAGGGGATACAATGGTTCAAGATTAAGGTTATCACAAGTATGAACCTAATAGCCATTCAATTATAAAGGATTCACAATTAAAATTTGACATTCATTGGAAAGATGAATCAAGATCAAGCTCAATTAAATAGATCAGCAAGAATTATTTACTGTCATGAATTACAGTTTATTAGGTGTGTTGCTAACATGCAATTAACCATTAATCTACTAACATAACATGTTGTAATGACAATTTAATCTGCTCTGTTACAGATGTGCGGTCGGTTCTGGACCTTACATCCCAATGAACGGTCACAGACTGGCCGCACACGTCCCCTCAGATCCGAAGACCTGCTGGATATGGACGGTCGGTAGTGTGCCGCATGGAGGGATGTGCGGTCTGGAACTGGCCGCAGGAAAGACATGCGGTTAGGGATAGGCCGCACGTTCCAGGGACACGAACAGATATAAAAACATATAAACGGTCAACAGAGGCGCCTGTCTGGGATGTGCGGTCTATCGTGTGGCCGCACATGTCCAAACAGGTCGCTACCCCTTCGCCTTGCCCGACTCCGGCGAGGTTTCTAGGGTTAAATTAAAACTGAAATTCGCACGATATAAAGCATGGAATTTGGGGCTTTTACTACCAAAAGAAAGAGCACGAAAAACTATACAAGATGCATGAATCAATTTTATGTTTACAGCCTGAAATCACAACTTAATCGAAAAGGAACAATTATAACCCTAGATGTGACATGCTTCTACTAAAACCTAAAATTCTCGCAGGATACTTGATAGAATTTAGGGCTTTCTACATCAATGGAAAGCTAACACGATGCTGCTTCTAACCATATATTATTTGTAGGGTTTGGCTTGCTATCACCTACCTGAATCAAGAAGGAAGGAAAAAGAAAACAAGGACGCCGGTACACGCAGCCACTAATCGCTCGAGATCTCCCTCGGTCCAACTCCTCTGCAGCCGCCGCTGGTTCTAAACGATTCTAGGTTAGAGAGCTTCATTTTAATAGGTCACACACCTTCTGGAGGCTTCTATGCGCGGAGTATTCATCCACGCAAGTCGGGTCATGTGAACGCCGCCGCAAAAGTTGACTCGATCCAAACTCCGACGAATGCATCTCCTAGGGTTAGGGTTTCGAGAGATTAAGAGAGGTAAATGATCCTCCATCCTGGCCTTTCATTTGCCACCGATTTGGGCTCATTTGATGGAGTATTGGGCTCGAATTTGACGTTTCAAGGTATGGTTAACTAAGTGTTCAATTTGGGCTTAAACCACTAATTCGGCCTACTTACAGATTTTATTTGGGTTGGCCACAGAAGACAAGTTTGTTAAACGTGTTATCCTTACAAGAATTTTTATGGATTTTTATAAAATAGTCAAAATCTAGCTTATTCTATTTATTAAGGGATTATTCTAATTAATTTCTAATTAATTTCTAAAAGAAATCGGGGTATTACACCCTCCCCCACTTAAGGAATTTGGTCCTCCAAATTCAATGCACTTAATAAAAAGAGGGAGTGAGACAGCTCACCTAGAATAAGTCGGGGTACTGTCTCCGCATAGTATCTTCTGACTCCCAAGTAGCTTCTTCAGTCCACGCCGACTCCACTTACTTTAACCATCGGTATGGAACGATTCCTGAGTTGTTGTTGCTTCCGATCCAAAATCTTGATCGGTCTTTCTTCATAAGTCAGATCTTCCTTCAATTCGAAGTCCATATGCTGAATAATGTGAGTGGGATCATACACATATTTCCGTAACATAGACACATGGAAAATATTGTGTACTCCAGATAACTGAGGTGGTAGTGCCAAACGGTAAGCAACTCCCCCACTCTTTCAGAATCTCAAATGGACCAATGTATCTTGGACTCAGTTTGCCCTGAATACCAAACCTTCGAATTCCTCTCATAGGAGAGACCTTTAAAAACACATGCTCACCAACTGAAATTCCAATGCTCTCCTCCTGGTGTCGGCATAACTCTTCTGTCTTGATTGTGCTACTTGCAACCGATCTCTGATAATACGGATGTTCTTGGATGATTCAAAATGAGATCTGGTCCAAGCCATTGCTTCTCACCTACCTCATCCCAACATAACGGGGATCGACAGCTTCTACCATACAAAGCTTCAAATGGAGCCATCTGAATGCTGGACTGGTAACTGTTGTTATAGGCGAATTCAACCAATGCCAAATGATCACTCCAACTACCTCCAAAGTCAATCATGCAGGCTCTAAGCATATCTTCCACTATCTGGTTGGTCCTTTCAGTCTGTCCGTCTGTTTGTGGATGGAAAGCAGTACTGAAATTCAGACGAGTTCCCAAGGATTCTTGCAATCCTTTCCAAAAATGAAAGTGAATCTGGGGTCTCTATCAGACACAATGCTGACTGGTATACCATGTAGTCTTACCACTTCCTTCATATACAAAGCAGCCAAAACATCAACTGTCCATTTAGACTTAATGGATAAGAAATGAGCCGATTTTGTCAATCTGTCGACAATCACCCATATTGCATCAAATCCACTACGAGTCCTAGGTAGACCCATAATGAAATCCATGCCAATGCTCTCCCACTTCCATTGGGGTATATCAAGGGGTTTCAATTTCCCTGCTGGTCTGAAATGCTCCGCCTTGACTTCTGACAAACCAAGCATCTACTTACGAAGTCCGCCACTTCCCTTTTCATATTCGGCCACCAAAAAGATCTTTTCAAATCCTTGAACATTTTAGTACCTCCAATGAATGGTGTATCTGGATCTATGAGCTTCCTCGAGGATCTTACTCTTTATCTCAGCTACATCAGGTACACAAGTTCTCCTTGAAATAATAATCTTCCATCATCAGCCATCATGAAGTCAGGTCTGTTACCCAAGCTTCCCTTGATCTCTACCAACTCCGGGTCATCATCTTGCAGAGATTTGATTTCCATCAGTAATTCGGGCTTAAGTTGAATCTGAGAAATCATAACCCGATCCTTGTCAACATTAAGATCCAAACTGCTCTAACAATTTCCATTCTTGTAACATGAGGCTTGACAACTTGGCTATAGGCTTGCGGCTTAAGGCATCTGACAACATTACCTTTTCCAGGATGATACTCAATGGAGAAATGAAATCCTTCAAATACTCCAGCCATCTTGCTGCCTCATATTGAGTTCCTTCTGAGAAAATAAGTATTTCAAACTCTTATGATCTGAAAACACCGTGAATGCTTCACCATACAAGTAGTGCCTCCATACTTCAAGGCGAACACCACTGCTGCTAGCTCCAAATCATGAATGATAATTCTCTTCATGCTTCCTCAACTGCCTAGAAGAATAGGCTATCACTTTCCGTGCTGCATGAGTACACACCCTAAACAATACCTGAAGCATCAGTGTATACAACAAACCTCCTTCACCAAAGGTAAAGCCAAAACAGGTGCAGTAGTCAAACATTCCTTCAAGGTCTGAAAGCTTCGCTCGTAATCTTCTGACCAATCAAATTTGATCTCCTTGCGGGTTAATCTTGTCAGAGGTACCGCAATCTTGGAGAAATCTTGAATAAACCTTCGGTAGTAACCTGCTAGGCCTAGGAAACTTCTCACTTCAGTCACATTAGTAGGCTTAGCCCAATTCTTTACTACCTCTACCTTCGAATGATCAACAGAAATACCTTCTTTTGTGATGATATGCCCTAGAAAGGACACCTCTCGCAGCCAAAATCACACTTACTAAACTTGGCATATAACTGATGATCTCTCAATAGTTGCAATGCCATCCTCAAATGTTCAGCATGCTCCTCCTCACTCTTAGAATAAATCAGATGTCATCAATGAACACCACGACCCATTGATCAAGATAGGGCCGAAACACATCGTTCATCAGCTGCATGAAAGCTGCAGGTGCATTCGTTAGCCCAAAAGGCATTACTACAAATTGAAATGCCCATACCTACTGCGGAAGGCTGTTTTATAGATATCCTCCTCCTTAATTCGTAACTGATGATATCCAGATCGAAGGTCGATCTTAGAAAAATACTGAGCTCCGCTATCTGATCAAATAACTCATCAATCCTTGGCAATGGATATTTGTTCTTGATAGTCAACTGGTTCAATTGTAGATAATCGATGCACAACCTCATCGAACCATCCTTCTTCCGGACGAATAATACAGGGGCTCCCCAAGGGGAAGTACTTGGTCGAATGAACCCTTTCTCAAGCAATTCCATCAACTGCTGCTTTAGTTCCTTAGCTCCGCAGGAGACATACGATAAGGAGCTTTGGAAATAGGGGTCGCACCAGGAATTAGATCAACAGAAAAGATAACTTCCCTCTCAGGAGGAAGTCTGGTATTCCTCAGGAAAGACATCTGGAAAATCTCGACGACAGAAAAGTCCTCAATCTAATCTTCTGCTCAGGGGTCACAAAAATAAAGGCTAGAAAAGCCTTACATCCTCTTCTCATCAGCTTATCAGCTCGAAGAGCCGAAATAAGCGAACAGACTTATGGTGTCTAATTCCTATAAAAGAAAGTCCAGGGTGTCCAGTGAAAGACACAGAACTAGATCTGCAGAACATTGGACCTCATACTTAGCCAACCAATCTGCTCCTAGGATTACATCATAGTCCTTATGTCCATGCAAACTAAATCAGCTGGCAGGTGTTGATATATTTTTCTCCTCCTACTAAAGATCAATATGCGTCATGAATGGAACAATATGCGATGAGCAAATAACAACGTTCAAAGGAGAACAGAAAATAAAAGACCGTGATCGCCACCAAGGTGCCGTACATGATGGACACGACGTACCTTGGAAAAGGGGGAGTACTCGCCTAAGATGCAGCGCTGGAGAGATGAACGGCTCCTGAAGAACTGCCTTATGATGTACGGTCTTACGATAGACCGCCTAAGTGCGCTGCAGAAGGTGCGGGAGGAACTACTACTGAGAGATGAACGGCTTTATGCTGACCGCACGAACAGGAAGAACGGCCCTCGCTGAGCCGCACATACTGTTGAACGGCGAGAATGAAACCGCATACATCTACCACGCAGTAAGTTTCAAGGGGTCCAACCTCCACCCTCTCCGGCCGGCCAGAGGGATGGGCCTCGTGCTGATGATTGCTGACCTGCGAAACAACGTAAGAAACACACAGAAAAGACCTAGATTAGAACTAAACAGTGTAGTAAATGCCAAAATGATAAGAGATGAATATTAACGAATGGAAAGGAGGGTACCTGGGGGGTTTTGAACCCATAGGGTGACAAAAACGTTGGTGGATGTGTGCATGGTAATGAGGAAGAAGGGAACGTAAAGAAGAAGTGATGCATGCAATGAAGGGAAAGTGATGAAAACTATAAACGAAAAGACTCAAAACCAAACTACTCCCTGAACCGGAGGCTTGTATGGACGTAGAAAGCCCCCTCCTTGGTGCTAGGTCGCTCAAGAATGCGGCAGGGCTTCGCCGTCGACCAAAATCTCCCCCCTTTTTCAAGTCCGACCTTTAGGGTCTATTTATAGAGCCTAGAAAGCCAGCCCCGAAACTAGGGTTTAGAGCTATTTTTAGGTCAAAATTATAAAAGATAAATCATAGATATTATCATAATCTCTTATCCAGTCGAAACGGCATCAAAAATGGTTGATTATCCACGGAGAAATCGACAAGAGAACTCATGGATAAAACCATGCATAAAAGGGATAAAAATCTGTTAAAAATCACCAATCGAAAGGATGAACGGTCTTACGATAGACTGCTCAACATGATGGGCGGTCCAGTTAAGACCATCCAACACTGTCGGTGGAAATTCAGAAAATCAGGAAATTAACCCAATTATCGCTCGAACTGACCGAAACGTCCGCCGTCGGACCCTCCAAGATGAACGGTTCTAATAAGACCGTTCAAATGTAGGGCGGCCAACAACTAACCGTTTTAACCCTGTCGGTGATAATTCCAATAATTGGATAATTATCTGAGAAAATTGGCACGCGTAGGACTCTGAGATATAGGCGGTTGGAATAAGCCCGTCCATTGATTTGAACGGGCCTAATAGGGCCGCACAAAAGCCTGTCGGTGAATATTCAGAAAATCCTCAGAAATTAACCAAAATGTATGAACGGTCTATCTTCAACCGCCCTAGTCATGAGCGACTGATGTTGGACCGTGCATGCTTTTGGACACTTGATTTTCATAAAACACGTTCAATTAATCAAGGCCAAAGCCCAATAAGCCCTGAACCGATACAGTCTTCACCAAGGAGGGAGGCTACCCATAAAATGGGCCCAGGACGTGCCACAAAAAATGGCCCAATGAATGATGGACAACTTAGGGCATCAACTAATGGGAGTAAGAGAAACGACTCAGCTTATCGGCATAAAACGGGTGTCAACAGATGCCCCTCCTTAACGTCCTCTTTGCAGGGGAGCGAGCGGAGGTGAAGCGGAAGTAACATGGAACATGGAGGTGGAGTGGAAATGCAGCGGAGTGGACCGGAAAGGCGGGCGTTAAGGTAAAACGACACCCGTTTCTACCAACAAGGGTCATGAATCTTCGGGAAAACTTTGAATCAATCATATAGAACGATTAAACCAAAAACAACACCCGTCTGGAGGAACTAAACTAAATGAAACAAATCGACAAGACCAACCTCATGGGGGACATAATCCCGCGGTCCAATGAGGGGGCCACAAAAGAAAAAAAGGCTAAAGCTCCAGACGGGGTCCTTTCAATCAATCAAACCAAAGCAAACTGATTCAAGAAGACCTTCCAATTCAGAGTGGAATTAGTTCTTCTTACTCAAGCAATTGAACATACAGCTGACCATCACTGACGAGACATTCTTCGGGCAAACCATGGGGGCATGAGAGCTCAAAAGGGATGCGTATGATGCATGCTGGGCTAAAATAAAAGAAATTGTTAAAACAAATGCGAAGAAAGATTAAAATATAGAATACTCGAGAATAATATTGCTAAGCTGGAAATATCAGAGTCAATATACCATCCGCAACCACAGCGTGCAGGATAGAACCATCCTCCCCGTGACATCCCAACTTAACGGCCTATCCGAAGATTAAGTACATATCCTGGATCATCATCGTTTTGTTGAAGGGGAACATCATATCCTGGAACACGTAGATAACCGACTGGTTCTCGAGATAATACAATATAATACCATATAGTAATGCAGTAAGGGATGTAGGGATAGAAGGCCATACCTGACTTACCTGTGCAGGCGAAACGGCACGTGAAAGCTTGGATTGTTGTACGTGAAATTGTTAGCAAGCTTTACAAAAAATATCAAAATCCATCAATTGAAGTGCAACCAACATTAAAGAATGCACGGTTAAGAACAAACCGCTCCAAGTAGAACGGTTACTGGCTAGCCGCATATATCAGGGAATTTGAACCGACTTAAGAAGCTTACCGTTGAGTATAAACGGTCGGTGGAGAACCGCACAACACCATGGATGGTCTATCGCTAGACCACGCAACTCCTGTAACTTCAAAAAAAAACAAACCTTTCGTCTCCCTCCACCGTAACTGATGGTGGAGGGAACGAAGGCCAACCCAGGGCAATTCCACCCTTCTCAACCCCTCTCTCTACCTCTCAGTCTCCCCTTCATTCCCTTTCACCCTCTCCATGCGCCAGAAGCACCAAGCTCAACGCTCCGGGATGGCCGGGGAAGAGACAACCACGCCGCCGCCGTCGACGACCGCCGCCACGGCACACACCGAAGAACGGCCGCCGGAGAGGGTCACATCGCCGCCTGCGGCCGAGGGAGAAGCCGACGCGATCGTGGCCGTGGAGGAGGTCCCCGTCGCGGACGAAGATGCCGGAGAAGAAGCACCTCGGTCGGAGACACCGGCCAAAAAACCACGAGACCCCGAGGTAGGTTAAAATACTAAAAACCCTCCCCATTTCCATTTTTCCTTTATTTCGAGCCATGCATGCTAGTTTAGGGAGGTTTAGGGGGGTTTTAGATACCTAGGGGCCGGTTAGGGAGGCCATGGCGGCCTTCCCGCCAGCATGGGGAATGTCCACCGTCGTCGGGGAAGACGATGGTGAACGGTTCAACAGAAACCGCACAGACCAAAACAAGCGGTCCACATAGGACCGCCCAAACACATACGGCCTAGAAACTGCCGTTCAACATCATTTAGCAAACGAACCAAACCAAACCAGGACGGTGAGGGGATCACCGTTCAATCAACAAACGGGCCATATAGGTTCGTCCAAACACCCATCCAATGCCAAACTAAACGGTCCCCATAGGACCGTCCACCAGTCATACGGCCCAGGAGTAGCCGTTCTACCCTAGGAAGATGAAAATACGGACGGCGCATGATGGCCCGTCGAAGATAAGAACGGTGGAAAGAAGACCGTTCTTCAAGCTGAGAGTTGAATTCTTGAGGATTTTATTTGAATGACACAAAATGCAAAACTAAATTACTAAAATGCATCTAAAACGAATGAAATGAATGTAGGGGAAGCGTAGGACCCACACCTCGTGGCTGCAGGTCCGCGCAGTGTACTTGGCACTGTCGGACTTCCAGAGGGAGCGGTTGACTGCCATGGGGTTCGCCCCCTTCCTGAGTATTGAGGTGTGTCGCTTCGACGCAGCTCTGCTCTATGCCTTGCACGACCGCTGGGACCCAGTGAGTCGGACGTTCCTTTTCCCATGGGGGCACATGGTCCCCACGCTAGAGGACGTGGCCAGGCTCACGGGCCTACGCGTGCACGGGTCACCGGTTAGCGGGACTACCTTTCCCGACTACCGGGGGTTGGCTCGGGAGTTGCTGGGCTTACAGCTGCGGCGCCCCGAGAGGCAATCGACCCTCCTACCCTGGGCTGCTCTCCAGGACAGCCTGGGTTTACGACGAGCGGGCGTTGTGGTTGGCGAGCAGCTGGAGGAGTACCTGGAGCGGCTGATGGGGCCGGAATGGTCGAGAGTTACTGCAGGACCAGGAGCGGAGGCTGACCGAGTGCTGAGGCGGTTTCTGATGCTGATGTTCGGGTGACTCCTCTTCTCCACGCGAGCGGACGTGATGAGCTGCCGGTTCCTTCCCTTCCTCCAGGAGCTGGAGCAAGTGGGCGACTACGCTTGGGGAGCGGCAACCCTTGCCTTCCTCTTCGACACTCTGAGTTCGACGGCGCGTCAGACGATGCTTGGGGGATTCTCCCCCTTACTCCAGGTACAACTCTTACCCTAGGCTTAATTATGTGACTCTGTGTGTTTCCTACATGCTGACACAGTGCTATGATGCAGGTGTGGGCCTACGTGTACCTGCGTGGGCTGGGCAGAGGCGAGGAGACCCGTCCTGGGCTCCTGCCGATCGCACGGAGGTGGACAGCACCTCGGGAGATGGCAGCCCTGAGACGACAGGTGCGGGAGTTGCAGGATGACCTGGACGCTCTACCGTATACCTCGGTATGCTTCTAGACTCAGACACTCTAGTTAAATGCAATTCTTATATGGTTATGATGCTGATGAGACTTTTTATTCTATGCAGGTACGGTGGACACCCTACAAGGGGGAGAGCCAGGAGGGCCAGCCGTGTGTGACTGAGGCCCTCGCCTTCTCCGGACGAGACGTGTGGCTTCACTGCATGAATGTGGCGGAGCCACTACACTTCAGGTTGGTGATAAGGACCACCGGGGTCAATCAGCCAGCCGTGGAGTTCCCTACGCCTGAGAAGGCGGGGGAGCGGGTGACCAGGACGACACGGGGGCTCGATGACGCGTACGACTGGACAGCGAGGAACGCCACCCAGATCGCCGACTGGACCGCACGAGGGCGAGTGGTGACCGCCCGAGCCGAGAGCGACAGCGCGTACTACACCGCGTACACACGGCACTATCGGGACCAGGTGTTCCGGGGTGCTCACCGACCGGTACGACTTCTAAACTTGAATTCTTTCTATTATGCTTACGATTCCTATATGATGATGCACTGAGACATGGGCTTCTAAATGCAGCTGGACCCTACGGGACGAGTGGCGGAGTTGCAGGGACTTCTGCACTCTACCATCAGGGAGCGGGATGAGGCCCGGCAGGCCCTGGCCTTACTGGTGAGTCTTCTACACCTTACACTCTTTAAATTATGCAATTCTATATGATTATGATTATGCATGTGACTAACCTGGAGTATTAGGATGCAGCGTGCCGAGGGTGCTCATAGGGCGAGACCAGACGCCCCTTCCTCCTCTACGACCCGGACTCCTGCCGACCGGGCTGCGAGAGATGCGGAGTTTACTCGGATGGTAGCGCGGGCCAAGGCGGCCGAGGTGGCGCTCACTAAGAGGGTACGCAATTCTAAACTTCCCCTTGCTTATTGTGCTTATGAATGAAATGCTTATGCAACTGCCTAACAATGATATGCAGACGGCCGAGCTGACCCGCCTCCAGATAGAGCTGGAGCAGAGCCGGGTAGTGGCTAGGGAGGAGGTGGCCCGGGCGCGCGAGGAGGCTGCGCGGAGCCAACCGGCAGACGCAGTGGAGACGGCACTCCTCCGGGCCGAGCTAGAGCGACTACGAGCCGGTGCTACCGAGGCGGACCATTACCGGGCAGAGGCAGAGCGTTACCAGACTGAGGCAGAGTAGGCCCGGCTACAGGTTGCCAGGTTGGAGGGCAAGGTGGAGGGTCTGAAGAAGGCGAGTCGGGAGCGCAGCAGGGCGACTGCGAGCGGCAGCCACGGCACCCACGGCTCCGTGAGGAGTTACTTCACTAGTTCCTCCGGCCATCGGAGGAACGAGGAGGAGGAGCGGCGCCGGCGACGGCGTGATGAGGCGACCTCAATGATGCCTCCCCCAAAGAGGCATGAGGGCGGTGGAGACAGCGACGGGGGCCAGGGAGAGGGAAAGGCTTGACTGTGTACTGGGCCCGTCTTTTGTACATGACGTGATATGATATGATAGTGGTATGCATGTTTTTGTTTTGATTTTTGTGGGTGACTGTATGTATGCGTGAATGAATGAATGTGACTTAGCTACTCGAGAGGGTGATACAAACAGGTGAGATTGAGAGATGCGCGCGTTCCTGAGAGGGGGATGCTTACGTCGACTTGAGTGAGATGAGTGACGCACACACCGACTTGAGGGAGATGAGTGACGCACACGCCGACTTGAGTGAGATGAGTGACGTACACGCCGACTTGAGTGAGATGAGTGACGTACACGCCGACTTGAGTGAGACGAGTGACGTACACGCCGACTTGAGTGAGATGAGTGACATACACGCCGACTTGAGTGGGATGAGTGTGCCTATTAGTTGGGCAGGTGGATAGAAAGGGCGGACCCAATGGGCGGTTCTCATAGGGCCGCGCAAAGTGACAAACGGTTTACAATAAACCGCTCCAATAGGATTTGAACGGTTGAATACTAACCGTGCTGATGAAGAACAATCTGTACTAGGCCGCACAAGTTGTTGGATCCGGGTTCTCTAGTAGGAAATGAACGGTCAGTTAAGGACCGCACAATAGGATGGGCGGTCTATCGTAAGACCGTCCAAGTGGATACCCTGCAAGCCTTAAAGGGGACTCTCTGGAGAGTCCTCAACCCGGGGATAAGGCGATTTGAACCTAGCCGCACCTCATCCTAATCCGTCCTGAACCTATCCAACCCTAATCCTAAGAGGCCTAGGCTTCCTAACAAGCCCTATAAGTGGGGGAGGAGACTAAATTCGTAGCTCACACATCCCCTTCCTTCCAAACCTTGAAACCTTTGATTCTCATCACCAACTCATCATGAAGAGGGTTCTAGAGGGAAGTTCTATGGAGGGAGCATCCTTTGAAGGGCCAAAGCCGGCCAGAAAGGAGCGGGGAATGCTCCAACGGCTAAGCTCAATCCCTCGGCATCTTAGTGCTGCTCCTATGAGAGAAGTAAGTTCATCATGAGTTCATTCAATTTCTTTTCCCTCAACTTCACTTATATCTCCTCTTCCTCTTATGCTCTCTCTCTTCTTCTTTCAGCTCCTTCCGGGCCCGAGGCGCTATTTAGGTTTGAAATGGGTGGCTCCCATGATCCGTGCATTGCCCCTAGGGGTAACTTACCTTCTCAAATCTTAGCACCTACACTCCCTTTTAGTTCTAGGCCAGAACTACCCTAAGCTCTCTTTGGATTGGCATAGTATTTCTGCTTTGATAGAAACATGGCATCCTCAGACCCATACCTTCTTCTTTCCATCTTTTGAGGCCACGATCCTATTAGAGGAGGTAGAGACCTACTTCGGGTTCCCTAGGTCCAAGGTGGGGGAGGAAGACTTGATATGCCATACTATTGCCCCTATAGACCCAAAACTCATCCTAGGAGGGTTCATACCAGACAGCAAAGACATTCGTACCTTTGTAGGTCCTCGTCATATTTACCTCCTTCCTCTTAGTCAGTGGGTAGTAGAGCATTGCAAGAATAAATGTGGGTGGACCGAGGCCATAGCCAAAGCTACATCTATCTGCCTGTGCGGGGCCATCCTCTTCCCTTCGGCTGACCATGTCTTAGAGATTCCCTTACTTAGCACCATCAACGGCCTGTGGCAGGGGCTTTCCATCTCCCAGGCCATCTTAGCCTATTTGTATGAGGGTCTCAGCTCTGTGGCCCTAGGAGGTCCTCTCTTTGGCTCTATGATTCTATTGGAGTGTTGGATGGGAGTCAGGATGAAGTTCATCCCGAGAGAGGATATTACTTCTGTCAGCAGGATCTTCGGGAGCCACCCCCTTTACTTATAGGAGGCGCCTTCAGGTTCTCCCCACAGGTTGAGTGCAGGACGGCCGAGATGAAGACCAGGGATGAATGGCGCCCGTACCTCCATAGACTGCCCCTGGATATATTTGTGATGCGCCCAGACTTCCTCCACGACACCACCATCAGGCTACTTCGGAGAGTGGGCTTGGACTTGAGGCTCGTGAGTGATACTGCATTGGCGATGTACAGTCCACACAGGTGCTACCTATAGGTTGGACTACCCCGGACCGTGCTACCGACGCTACCCCACCTTCCTGTGCTACAGGAGAGGAGGATCGGGATAGAGGAGGACGAGCAGGCGGTCAGGAGCACGCTGATTATATGGGAGGTGAGCAGGGTGCGCACCCTACCAGCAGAGGTTGAGGAGGTTCCAGAGACATGACAGGCTTACCTTAGGGAGCTGAGAGAGATACGTCCCCGCGGGGATGCCCAGCGGCGGACAGAGTGATTCTTTTACCCTTTTTATGATGATATGGATATGGATGTTTAGAGTTTGATATGAGAATGAATAAGATTGATGATCGAGATGTTTTTTTGAGTTTGGATATTGTGATTGCGTGCGTCCATGGCTTGGCTGTATCTTCGATCTTCTGTTTGCCCCTGTGCTTACACGAAATGAATAGAGAAAAACATGTTAAATCTATTTTAGGCTTAACCCCTTGCCCGCAGCAAGTTTAGAAAGTGACCAATCCTTGATTTTGGTCAAGGGGGCAAGCCTTATCAACATAGGCAAAAAGACACAATGACAAAGTGCAATGCATGCGATGCATATGAGAAACCAAAATCTTTTTTGGAGGTTTTGAAATATTTGATTTCTTTGAGTTTTGAAAATATCTGATTTTTTGGGGTTTTGAAATATTTAACTTTGGGGTTTTGAAATATTTGATTTTTTTTTGGAGTTTTGAAATATTTGATTTTTTTAGAGTTTTGAAATATTTGATTTTTTTTTGGAGTTTTGGAATATTCGATTTTTTTGGAGTTTTGGAATATTTGATTTTTTTGGAGTTTTGGAATCAGCTCAAGCTTAAATAACAGGGACCCTCTCATCTCGCAATGGACTTCCCGGACCCAGCATGTGCGAAAAGGGGGGCCGCCCGTGGCCGGGGTCAACTTTGCTCAACGGTGTTTCTGTCGAGGCCATACCCGGGGTGGGATTCGTTCCTTGGAAAATTGAAAAAGATTGAGTAGTGAAGCTGGTGGTAGGTGTAGAGGTTTTAGGGCTCGAGTTCTTCCCAAGACACTCCTCTTTTCAAAGAATCCGGTCTGTTGCATTGGGGTTTTGTGTCCGTTATCGAACCTACATCCACTCTAGGCACGCATACGACCGGGCTCATGATGTCCCGCGGAGAAACTGTACTGCCACTCTTGCCATGCCTAGTTGTATTATTTGGGGATTTTGAGAGCTTCGAGCTTTGTGCTCTCAGCCTTGACTTTTTTATTTTGTTCCTCTTCTTCCCCCCCTTTTTTTTACTTTTCTTTTTCCTTTTTCTTCTTTTTTCTTCTTTTCTTTACGGAATAAGGTCTTAACGGGCTGCCCCTATTTGAGACCTCCTTTAGAGCGGGGGGGTCCAGGTCAGTTCTCGCCCCCTTATTCACCACTTGCCCCTATTTTCAGCCGAGAGAGAGGAAATACAAGTACCTTCACTTTCCCCAGGCATGGCCAAAGGAGAAACGGTGTCGGGCGGGAAAGCTGGAAACCGAACCGCGGGCGGCCGTGTAGTGTGTGAGATGCTGGATGAGGGTCCTCCTTTCACGGTCAGGTGGGGTGCACCCCGCCATCGAGCCGTTGCTGGTTTCGACTCCATGGATAGAAACATTTTAAATACAGCCCATTCCACGGGTTTGGCAATTCTTCACCCTCCGCGTTGATTAGACGATACGCGTTACCCGGATAAGCTTCCTTGATTACGAATGGCCCTTCCCAGTTGGGTTGTAGTTTAGACCTGGGACCTGCTGATCTGATGAATTTGCGTTTCAAAACCATATTACCCACTTGAAATTTTCTTTCAATGACCTTCTTTTGAAAATACCGCGAGACACGCTTCTGATTAACCGAAACATGGTTGGCCGCATTAAGCCTTTTATCGTCCAAGAGTTCCAGTTGGATTAGCAACGCCTCTCGACGTTCGTCGAGATTAAGTTCTTTGTCCAGCTGCACTCTTAGGGAAGGGATCAAAATCTCATACGAGAGTACCGCCTCCATCCCATAAGTGAGAGCAAAAGGAGTCTGCCCTGTGGGGGTGCGGACGGAGGTGCGATAGGCCCATAGAGCTTCTATCAGTTTGTCGGCCCAATCAGCAAATTTATGCGATTCGCATGTTTTCTTGATAATTTTGAGAAGGGTTTTATTTGTGGCCTCAGCTTGGCCATTACCTTGAGGGTAGTATGGTGATGAATGATGCAAAGCTATATTGAATTTCTTACAAAGGTCCCGTAGTTCTTGTGATACGAATTGAGGGTCGTTATCGGTGACGATGTCGCCTGGTACTCCAAACCGCGAGATGATGTTCTTCATAATAAAGCGGCATACTGTGGTGGCTTTGATCTCTGCATAAGCTTCAGCTTCTGCCCATTTGGTGAAGTACTCCGTAGCCGTCAAAATGAAGGATTTCTGCTTGACTGCGGAATTCGGGTCACCGAGGGTTCTGATGATATCAAAGGCCCACATGGAGAACGGCCAAGGAGCAGAAAGAGGATGAAGAGAAGAAGCAGGAGCATGGATTTTGTCAGCATGGAGCTGGCACTGGAGACACCTACGGACATAGGTGGAGCAATCTTCTTCTAGGGTCGGCCAGTAATAGCCCTGTCTAAGAATCTTCTTTGCCAACGCCTGTCCATTCACATGCCCTCCACATTCGCTGGAGTGAGCTGCTTCTTCTACTTTCCAAGCCTCTTCGTCATCTAGACACCTCATTAGAACTCCGTTCAGAGCCCGCCTATATAACTCACCAGCAACAATCATATATCTTGCAGCGACTCTTCTAATGGCCTTTCTCTGTTCAGCATTCGCAGCCTCCGGAAATATGCCATCCCTGCAATATTGCTCAATTTCATAGAACCATGGCAATTCTTCTTCTTTGATGATTTCCTCAAGCTCGGTCAATGATACTTCTCTCACCTCCTCCCTTTCTATCTTCTTCTCTACAGACTTCCTAAGGTTGTCGAACCAGGGATCCTGCGGGGAAGGAACATCTAACCGCTGGACCACAATGGTCTCAGTGGCACGACTGAGGGGGAACGCGAGGGAAGAAGCGAGTGACGCAAGTGCGTCAGCCAAGATGTTCTGAGAACGAGGAGTATGAATATAGATAAGTTTTCGGAACTGCCTAGCCAAGAGTGTGACCAGATCTTGATAGGGCTTAAGCTTAGGGTCACGGGTGCGGTAAGTTGACAAAACTTGACGCAACACCAATTGAGAGTCTCCTATGATGTTAAGGTACCGCGCGCCCATGAGGTAGGCGTGCTTCAGACCGGCAAGGAGAGCCTCATACTCGGCTATATTATTAGTGGCAGGGAATGAGAGTTGATAAGCAACAGGGATGGTTACTCCCTCCGGAGTGAGAAGAACGGCGCCAACTCCGCTGCCCTGGGAATTGAGAGCACCATCGAAATGAAGAGACCAGAAAAGAAGATGAGTAATTACTGCCAAGTGTTCATCAAGGAACTCGTCCTGGATTGAATCAGTACGAGGGATAGGAGAATGAGCGAGGTGCTCAGCAATAGCATATCCCTTGATTGCTTTCTGAACGATGTAGGTGATGTCAAACTGGGAAAGAAAGCTCTACCAGCGAGCTAGTCGGCTAGAAAGGACAGGCTTTTCCAAGAGATAACGAATGTGGTCCATTCTAGAGATCAGCCTAACCTCGTGGGCGAGGAAATAGTGTTTAAGCTTCTGAGCTACCCATACTAGTGCCGCACAGGTCTTCTCCATGGTAGTATACTTATATTCAGCAGGATTAAATAACCTTGAGAGGTAGTATGCTGCCCTTTCCCTTCCTTCGTCATCTACCTGTGCCAAGACAGCTCCTAGGGAGTTCTCAATCACAGAAATGTACAGTATCAGGGGTTTCCCAGAGACGAGTGGTTGTAGAACCGGGGGGTTAGAAAGGTAAACCTTAAGCTCCTCATAGGCCTTTTGGCATTGTTCATTCCATTCAAATTTCGCGCCTACCTTTAACAATTCATAAAATGGGTGGCATCTTTACGAGTGTTGAGATATGAATCTCCTAATAAATTGCAAACGCCCAATCAAACCTCGAAGTTCAATAATGTTCTTTGGCGGCGGCATTTCCATGACGGCCTTTGCTTTGTTTGGGTCGATCTGAATCCCCCGTTTACTAACTATGAACCCGAGCAATTTCCCCGATGCAACTCCAAATACACATTTCTTCGGATTCATCTTTAACTTATACTCCCTAGCCCTTTGCAACACTTTGGCTAGAATGGCGGGGTGTTCTTCTTGAGACCTCGATTTGACCAAAATATCATCCACGTAAGCTTCTAAATAGACGTGCATCATATCGTGGAAGATAGCCATCATCGCCCTTTGATAAGTGGCACCTGCATTTTTCAATCCAAAGGGCATGACAACATAGCAGTAAGTGCCCCAAGGCGTAGTGAACGAGGTCTTTTCTTGGTCTTATGGAGCTAGAAGGATTTGGTTATATCCAGAATAACCATCTATGAAAGAGAGAGATTTGTATCTAGCTGTATTGTCAACTAAGACATCGATGTGAGGAAGTGGAAAATCATCTTTCGGGCATGCCTTATTCAAGTCCCTGAAATCAATGCAAATCTGAATTTTACCATCCTTCTTCATTACTGGGACTATGTTTGCCACCCATTGTGGATATAGCACAACTCTAATGAACCTGGCCTTGTGCAATTTATCAACCTCTTCCTTAATCCTCAAGGCCATCTGCGGGTGAAACCTTCTCGCTTTTTGCTTAACGGGTGTTGCCCCTGGTTTTAGGATCAATCGATGTTCAACCAGTGCAGGGTCAAGACCTGGCATGTCCTCATAGGACCAGGCAAAAGAGTCGGTGTGCTCCCTCAAAACCTTGATAAGCTCCTCTTCGACCTGAGGAGGGAGGTTAGCAAAAATAAGTATGGGCTTGGGATCCTCTTCTGTTCCGAGATTAATCTCCTTAGTGGGTTCATCCACTGCCGAGGAAGGTTCGTCAAACTTCTTTAAGCCTTGTGTGTACAAATCAGCAGTGTCGCCCACCTCACTTTCCTCATCATCAGCTGGGTCCTTCTCGTTCACGATTTCATATACCCCTAGTTCATCATTGCTCCATACCCCCTCCAATTCTTCATCATCTTCCAAGACGGTCGCGGTTTCTACAAATTCAGGGCACTTCAGAAGGGCGTGGCATCTTTCAGCCAGATCTTGCATAAACCTATCAAGAATGGCTTTGGGATGACGCGTCACGGGGCGCGCCGCAGACGCGGATGGGCCGACTAGACTCGAGCTAGACTCTACTCCCACTGACTCGACTAACCTAGAAGACTCTGCACACTGTACATCTACCCTAGGAGAGAGGAAGTCTACTGGAAGAGAAACAGGGGTCTCGTGCCCCTAGGAACCTGAGCAGAACATAGCGTAATCTTCCATTGAGACCTCCATTTTGAAATTGATATTTTTTGTTGGAGGCCGGAGGTGATCATGCAGCAGGAGGAGGTAACTGCATAGGGAACAATTCCGGAAATATGCAATCAAAGAAAGGATCAGAAGAAGAAAACCACATTTCATGGAGCTGAGCTCCGGGGGGAGGAGGAGTAAATAGTGTTGACAGATCAATAGGCGGGCAGTGCCCGCAAGCACAGGGAACGAATAAAATTTCAGGTCTCTCCGTGAAGCACGGTTCGACCAGGATCGGGGGAGAACGGGGAACAAACCCCAACTGTTGAAACCAAGAGGCGAGACGAGATGGGGACATGTAATAAGTAATGACAGAGCTCCCCACTTCCCGTGGCCCCTGGCGGACCAATGGCATCGGAGGCCGCTTCGCTAGCTGCGTCTCCTTCTTCTTCGGCTGGCCTTCTCTTTCATGAAACAACTTCTCAAAACAACTAGATAAATCTTCTAGGTCACCAACCAGCCCTTGCAACGACTGTGGTGGATCAGCAACAACACAGGCCTCATCTGCCTTTTCTTTGAGACTGGACGGCGATTCCTTCAAGGTACCCGGCAGTAACGGCCCTTTTACAAAATGTGGCCGGTAGTCCCATGTTAATGGCCCAGAGTCTCCAAGTACTGACATTGAGGATTCACGGTAGCCGAGGCCTCGGCGGCCCATCTTCCTTCCTTTGGGAACGGGGTTGGTCCGACCCTGTAACTGTATGCCGAGACCCAGACCCAGCCGGTAGCCTAATTTTAGAATCATGTGCCACCCTTTGGAATCTCTCATTTTGGACTTGACTTTCACATTGACTGGTGCCGTGGTGGGCTTGCGTGACGCATATGCCCATGGGTAATTCAGGTCCATTACTGACAGAACTGGCCTATTACTTCGCCACAATGTAGGCAGAATCTTGGCTGCTATCGCATCAACATTCTAGACTGTAGAGATGCTCTTTACCTTGACCACCCGCCCTTGGAAGGGGAACTTCAAACATTGGTGGGTGGTTGAGGGGACGGCATTTAAACTGTTCAGCCATGGATGACCCAGAATAGCTTTGAACATTGGGTCTATGTCTAGCACATAAAATTCCACATCCATAACCAAGGGCCCTAGCTCGGCCTGTACAGTCACGACCCCGTGACAAGCACGTCTGGAATTATCATAGGCTGCTATTGTAGTCGGTGTTGGCCTGAGCATGTCTTCTGAGATGTTGCAGGCGCGGAGGGTACTTAATGGACACACATTTATTGACGCTCCTGTGTCCACAAGTGCAGATTCTACGGCCATTTTGTTCAGAGAAATGGTAATGCATAATGGCATCTACCGTGCCTCCGGGGATGCTAGTTCTGATTCAGAAAATGAAATGGAAGGCCCCTTGGTGATTGTTGCCAAAACCAACGGCAAACTATCCACTGCCACATCCTCACTCACCATGACCTTCTGTAGGAAAGTCTTTAAGGCGTCCTGGTGTAGTGGCGACCTCTTGATCAATTCCAAGACTGAGATTTTGGCCGGCATCCGGTCCAAATGCCGCAATAAATCATATCTTGTGCCCGGCACGGGGTCTACCTCTTCTGTCTCAACCGTGGCGGAAGGAATTTGGAGGTTGGGTGCCGACGCACCGGAAGGAGGAAACATTCTCTGAAAGGGACGCCCGCTCCGAAGGGCGCACTATGATGCCGACACGGCCTGAGATGGACCCCCGCTTGGCCCTGTGGGGTAGGTGAAAGGAGTAGAAATGGGGGTGAGGATGGCGAAAGTGGGTTTAATTGGCCCTGGTGGAGGGGAAACGGGTGATGGGTTAAGCGGAGAGGTAATGATGGAGGGTACAGTGGATGGTGGCGAAAGGACTGGTGGAGCGGAGGGAA
This sequence comes from Amorphophallus konjac, assembly GCA_022559845.1. Taxonomy (NCBI): domain Eukaryota; kingdom Viridiplantae; phylum Streptophyta; class Magnoliopsida; order Alismatales; family Araceae; genus Amorphophallus; species Amorphophallus konjac. Next base: position 414,148,700 of record CM040121.1, on the reverse strand, counting down.
ATGTGACGGGTCTAATGGGTGATGTGGAGGGAGCAATGAGTGGTGTAGTGGTCAGAATGGCGGGCCTAATGATGGCGGGAATAGCAGGCGCGGGGGAATGATTGTGGTGGAAGGCCAAAAGGTGTGCGGGGGTTTCATCATCAAAAGTCCACCCAGCGCTGGGGGCTGGGTGCTGGATGATATTCACTTGTGCTGGAGCCGGTGCCGGCGGCTGTTGTTGTTGCTGAGGAGCGGGTTGATGTACTGGCATGGGATTCTGATGGATCCCGAGGTCTTGTTGCTGCTGCTGGGGTTGCTGTTGCTGCTGGGGTTGCTGTTGTTGCTGCTGCTGCTGGGGCCCCGCCTGCTGCGGCCTGGCCTGTCTCTGTCTCTGCTTGATATGCTCAATCAACTGGTGCATCTGGGCCCAATCAATCCTCTGGCCCTCATGCAAGTCATACACCAGGTCTCTGAACTGATAGCACCATTCTATCGTGTGCCCGGGTTGCCGATGGAATATGCAGTATCGAGACTGATCGACTGCTAGATTCCAATTTGGACGCTCAGGAGGCAACTGAAGATCACCAATATACATTAAGGCAGAGAAAATATCGGGCAAAGTTTCAGGAAGAGGAGGGTAATGGGCCCTCTTTGGACTCGGTCGAGCAGATCCATAGGCGGTGGGTGGCGGAACATTGTTATATTGTGGCGGCCGCTGAGGCTGTTGGGGTGGTGGAGGTGCTTGTTGCGGATATTGCGGGACTTGGAAGGCGGGATGGGGAACTTGTGGAGTGGCAAACTGGGGTGTAGACACGCCAAAATTGACGTTACTATGAGTACATCTCATATTGCCTTGTAATGCCCCAATTTGACCCTCAAATTAGTTCTATTTAAGTGATTTTTTTCTCACTTTTCTTGGATTTCTCCATTTTTTTACCCTTTTCTTATTTTTTTCTATTTTTCCGATTTTTCTGGATTTTTCTGGATTTTTCTAGATTTTCTGGGCATTTTTCTCAATTTTTCTGAATTAACGGCTTGACTTGGGGCGTCTTTTAAATAACGACTTATACATGGGCGTTTCTTAAAAAATTGACGACATATATTGAGGGCGTTAATTCTACTCAATTTCTATTTTTCTGGATTTTTCTGAGAATTTTTCGGAATTTTTCGGAAATTAACGACTTAAAAGGGGGCGTTATTTTGAATTTAAAAATAATAAAGAAATTAAAAAATGAATTCACGCCTTACACGCAGGCGTGTCTTTTAAATTGAATATTTTAATATTATATTTATAACCCCTTTGAGAGTTGATTTGGTGGCCTTCCGGGTGTCAGAAAAATTCACAAAAATAGTCGTTGGAATCAGAGCGACGAGATGCACCTCCACCTAAAAAATGAGAAAATAATATTGAGAAATGAAAAATGACCCTATTTTGAATATTTTGAATTAACGTCCTTTGCTAGGGCGTTTTTTTAATTAACGCCTTTGAATCAGACGTGTTTCACAATTTTTCAAATAAATTCTAAAAATTTGATTTTTGATTTAACGCCCTGATCTAAGTCGTGTTTTAATTAACGCCCTTTGGATAGGTCGTCAATTTTTGAATTAACGACCTTATTCAAGTCGTGTTTCAGTTTCGGGTTCTAAACGAACGCAGCCTTTCCCCAGAGAGTCCTGCTTCGTTTGGGCTCTTGCCCATTCTAATCCTTCCTTTTTTTTGGAGCTCTTGCCCGTTCTTATCCTTCTATCTTTTGATTCAACTCTATTAATAGAGCCTTTCGGGGGTTGGTTCGGAGGTTCTGTTTTCTTTTTTTCTTCTTCTGTTCTTCTTCTTCATTTTCTTTTGTTTTCGTTCTTCCTCTTTGTTCTGTCGTTTGTTCTTCTATTTTTTTTTTTTCTTCTTCTTCTTTATTCTACTCCGTCTTCTTCTTCCTCTTCTGTTTCTTCCTCCCTTCTGTCTTCTTCTTCTTCTTCTCCTTCTGTCTTTTTTTCCTTTTCTTTTGTTTATCTTCTTTCTGCAGGGAATCGAAGGAAGGTGGGGCTCTTGGCTAAGGAGGCTTCTTCCACATCAAATCTTCATCCTTTGAAGGCTTTCTCCACATCAAGCATCAAAGCCAAGGAGCACAAACAGATTTTTCTTATCTTCCCCTTATTTCTTATTTTATTTTGTTCATTAGTTCATACCTACATGCATCATTGTTCTATTGATTTTTCATACTCAATCACATTGAGATCTCCCCATAAGTGCAACACTTGCACTCTTTCCCCCTTATTCTATTTTGCATGCATTCATCACATCTCCCACACCCTCATTGCATAGGGGTTTAAGGGCAATCCCCTTAAGGTGTGTATTGTTCATATTTTCATGCTCTATCTTTATTAGAATTGATGCTACACACACCATGTTCTAATTCACATCTTTTATTGGTGTTTGTTATTTTTTGCAAGGGTAATAAAAGCAAGACTCTCTTCATCGGCCGGCCGATTTGAAGAGAAAGGAAGCACTCACATCCCCGCACTCAAGAGGTATTTTGCGATCATCTCCCCATATTATTTTCCACTTGAGACCCTCGTGTCTCTGGCGATCACACACACTCCCCTTGTGCACCTCGTGCACATTTTTCTCTCCATTATTGATTATTGCATGCCTTGTCTTTGATATATTCCTTAAGTGTGGATTTTAATCCGAATCTACAAATTGGCGATCACGGTGGGACACTTTGTGTTCTTCCTTTATTACCCCTTTCCCCTTGGCACCCTCGCTTGCCCTTTTGATATTCATATTTATTGATTGCATGTTGTTGGCTCTGCGAGTGTTCTCTCTGTTATTGCTGGCCGCGAAGGTTTCCTGGAGACAGTTAATTCACGCCTATGGAAGAGGCGTTTTTATTGATTTAACGCCCTAACCAAGGGCGTCTTATTCATATTTTACGCCCTCATACAGGGCGTTTTCCAGCTTACTTCCGGGCTTTCTTGCTTTATATAGCTGCCTTTGAATTCACGCCCTCCCACAGGGCGTTTCTTTATTTGGTAGCGCCTCTCCTGAGGGCGCTTTTTCATGATTTAACGCCCACACCCCTGGGCGTCTCTTATTCGGTTGAGCATCCCTGACAATTAACGCCCTGCCCCAGGGCGTGTCCTTTATTGGTAGCGCCTCACCCTAAGGCGCGTTTTAGCCTGCCCTGGGCCCCTCACGTTTATTCACGACAGTCACACCGTCGTGTCTTTTTTATTAGCGCCCCCTGCCAGGGCGTGTTTTTACTGTGGGTTTCCAGAACCCTTCTCGTGGGTGAGTTTTCATGCTTATCTTTGTTGATTGATCATTATTGTGCTGTTTGGCCTAATTTCCCCTGTTGCATTCATATTTGCATTTGGTTTGGGAGACCTCCTCTCTCTTCATTAGGATCCACACACCCCCTTGGTGAAGGAACGACCCTCCATTGAGCATTCCGTCTCTTTGGATTGGAAATTCCTAAACCAAGCCTCCATAAGTCCCCGCACCCGTGGATTCCCTCACGGACGCCGGGCAGGTTGTACCCTTTGAAGTCCCGATATAGTTGGCCTAATACGTGGTGAGTGAGAGTTCCTAGTTGGCATTGGAGTTCAACTCATATTGAAACTAGGTTCCTCCCCTCCCTTGTGTGAATCTTTCCAAACTTTATTAAAATTCATTAATTCACCAAGGATTAAACAAATCAAAATCACGGTAACCATTCCAACTTGTGTGCTTCTTTGCAATTATTGAGAACTTTGATTATATAATGGCTTACCATGATAGAAACATGTTCAATTCAATTAATGAGGATGCACAACCTAGCACTTCATATCCTCAATTTCAACATGTTAATCATCATCATTCTCACCATTCTTTCAAGGGACCACGTCCTTATTCTCATGGTCATGCCCGACCCATGGGCAATGTCCATCCTCATGGTCCCCCTACTCAAGTTCGAGCCACTATTCCTACGGGACCGTCTCCTCCCAATGATGAGAAGGTCTCTCAAATCTTGCATGCATTAGATCATCTTACCCCTCAACAGATCCAAGCCCTTAAGGCTGCCGTTGAGGGTACATCTCTTGCATCTCCCCCTCCTTCCAATTCTATTCGGGTGGCCCATCACCCACCTCCTTCCAATTCTATTCGGGTGGTCCATCACCCATCTCCTCCTCCTTCTATTCCTATACGGGTGGCCCATCACCCACCTCCTCCTTCCAATCATATTCGGGTAGCCCATTACCCATCTCCTCCTGTTCATTCTACTCGGGTAGTCCGACACCCGCCTCCTTCTATTCCTCCTCCAACACGGCCCCGAGGCCCATTTACTCCTTGCAATCCGTTCCGTCCGGGTTCTTTTACGGGTCGTCCCGTCAACTCCCCTCCACGGCCTTTTTATACGACCCCTCCTCCTTCAATGCCCTGCCAACCTTCTGTTGCCCAAGTTACACCCCTCCAGCAAACTCTCCTCGATAAGATTACTTTGATGGAGGAACAAATAAAGAGGGTCACGACTCCTCCTACTCCAGTCAATCCTCTCCATGTCGCTTTGGACGACATTACAAGAATGGAGAGAGAATGGAAAGATAGGATGGACGACTACGGCGTTGATATTCCAAGTGAGCAAGAGCCGACACTCGAAGTATCCGAGGCAGTATACGATGATGATGAAGCTCCACAGGCACCCCTTCCGGGTTTCCTTAACTTTCCACTTTCCCCATTTTCATTCGACGAACCCCCTGCTCAGGAGGAAACCACTCCTAATTCAACCCCTGTTTATGAGACCAGTTGGTGTTACGACGATGGGTCGATATTCCAATCGCCCACACCGGCACATTGTGAGTCTCCTCCTATCCCTGACGCTGCTTACATTACACCTCCACCAGTTATACCATCAAACTTCACACCATCAACCTCCCCTGAGTCTTCCATCAAACCTCCGCCCATTACACCTCCCCCCATGATGCCATTAGCCTCCATCGAACCCACCATTAAACCTTCCCCAATTAACCTCCCATTACCGCCACCTCGGCCTTCCATTATCCCTTTAAAACCCACTTTGCTTATTCCTCCACCATATAGCCTTACGCCTTTACCCATGGTTAGTCCTGAGCAGGATCCACCACTTTTTGCATCCGAGCTAATCCCAACTACTTCCGAGCAAGGGGAGAAGCTCGACGTGTTTGAACCTCCGCCCCCATTCACCCATTTGCCAACACTTTCCATTATAACTCCACCATCCACGGAGCCTTCCGCCTCCGCCTCACCTCCCTTTGTTACTCGGAAGGGGCGAGCTTCTGCAGCTAATTGCGCCAAGGATGATCAAGAGCCGGGCAAGAAGGATTTGGCCGTGGCTATGCCGTTCAAGATACAGGAATTCATTTGCCGGATGCCAATCCGGGTTATTGTACCGAGCACGATTGAAGAGGCTAAGCCGCTGCCCTTGCTCAGAGGAGAATGCCGGGCGTTGATGTCGTCTAAGGGCCGGGCAGGGCACCCCTTGTTCAAACTTCGAATTCCGAATTCATTACTCCTTACAAGGGGCGAATGCCCATTTTGCTCAACATTCCATATTCATCACCACATTCAATGGGCAACTCGATGCTTCATGTTCCAACTCTACGACTCCCTCACCTTATTGATTTTCGCTTTCCAAGGGGGTTGTCATTTATTGAAGCTTCGTTTATTGGGCCAATTGGTCATACATGTTCACTGCCGTGGAGGGGCAATTATCTTAAGGGGCCGTCCCCTATTTCTCCCACTCTTGTTCATTCAACTTCATCCACATCTATTTCTATCACCTTTTCTTCATGGGCCACTCGAAGGGTAAAAAGGAAGATCTCATCCTTTCACCCTTCACATTATTCATCTTCTTTGCATCTCCTTGCATTCACGCATTTCAAGCATTCATCGCATCCATCCCATTGCATGCATTTGCACCTCCTGCTTCCCGGGTTTCCAAACCCGTATCTTCCCCGCCTTCCGGCACCGCCGGATATTCAGCATTTCCCATCTTATCCATATTCATCCTTTTATCCACTCCCCTTGGGGCATCGCGTCCCCCTTCCTGCTATTTCCCTGGAACCACCAGGAATTTTATCCCTCCTCTTTGGGCATCTCACCCTTTCTGATTCTATTTCTCCGGAACCTCCGGACCTTTCTCTCGGGCACGATACCCCTTTCCATCTTCTCCTTACTGATTTCATCCCTCCGGAACCTCCGGATTCTTCCCTTGTCCTTTCAGGGCATCGCGCCCCTTTCCATCTTCTCCCTCCTGATTTCATTCCTCCAGAACCTCCGGATTCTCCATCTTATTCTCTCTATCATCTCCCAGGGCATCGCGACCCTCCTGATTTCATTCCTCCGGAACCTCCGGAACTTCCATATTTCTTTCGATTTATCTTCTTGCTCCTCCGGGACTTCATATCTTTTATTCTCTTCTTCCTTCTCCGTCACCTCTTCCATCATCTTTTTCCCTATCTTTCCCCAGGGCATCGCGTCCCTTCTTTCAATGTCCCACCAGAGCCTTCGGATTTCTCCTCTCATGATTTTCCTCCTCTGCTTCCGGACCCTCCGGATCCACCTCTTTCTATCTACCAATTTCTTCTTCTAATTCCTCCTAATTCTGGGTCTGACCCAACTTCTTCCACATCCACTGCCTTGGGCATCTGCCCTTTCTCCCATTGCTTTCGAGGCTTTAGTCCTCACTCCTCCTTCTAATTTTCCGCTTCTTCTGTAGACTGTTCATGTGATCAGGGTCTCCGAGCCTTAGCAAGGGAGTTCTAGCCCTCGCCTCTCTTCCTTTTTCTCCTTATTCGTCTGAGTCTGGTCTTGGCACCACTCCCTCTTGTTAAGCCACTTTCAAATCCTTTGCTTCCAATTCTTTTGACTGCCAAAGAGGACAAATCTCATGATGATCAAGATCGCTTCTCGCGGCAGCTGCTTCTACAAAGGTCGCAAGGTAACATATTGGCGTAAGTATGCATTTTAATGATATCATTTTCTCATTACTCACGCATGATTTTCAAAATCAAGTGCTTCTTAACGAGATTAAGAGTGGTGTTTTAAACCTTTATCTTAGGCTTTGGTTTAATTAATCACTCTCAAAAGAGTCTTTAGGCTTGCTATGCAGCACCTTTGGTTAATAAGAACCCCGTGCTGGGAATTCGACATTCTCTCCCCGCTTGTTAAGAGCGACCCTTAGCTGGGCATTCACACACTTCACGGCGTCCTTAGCCGGCTCTTGGTTAGACACCGTTGCTACTTGGCCATGCCATGAGTATTCTAAAGTCTTTTCTCTTCTTTACTCAGCCGCATGCAGGGGCAAGAGGTTGACGGATGAGATGACCAACCTTGGTAATCCCAATACGAGAGGAGTCTCAAATAGGGGCAGTCTTGACCCAAAATCAATATGAGTTTTCATGATATACATCTAGCCAAAAGGGCTATTATGAAAATCAAATCAGAATTTTGATACAAAAGTATGAATTATAGCATGTCAAGAGGGCAAAGTCCCCGCAGGGAAAACCCTGGTCGTATGCATGTCATGGGTCTGAAAAGCAAAGGCACAAAGCCCCGGCACAACAGACTACCTCTTTGAAGGGAAGACCTTGGAAGGAATTCAAGTCCTGATGTCTCCCATCCTGCATAAAGCTTATCTCTAATTATTCTTCTCTTCTCCCTCCAAGACCGAATGTTTCTCGGGTATGGCCTTGGTAGGGGCATCGTTAATCAAGGGCAGTCAGTTATAGGGCGCCACCCTTTCAATGCACGCCCGGCTTTGGGCAGTTTTAAGCAGAAAGGGAGGAAACGAGGACCCCTAGCCAGTGGTTCAAAAACACCCTTTGATGCTGCTTTAGCAATGTCTAACCAAAATCTCCACAAAAATTTGAATATTTTCAAAATCTCCACAAAAATTTGAATATTTCCAAAATTTCACAAAAATTTGAATATTTTCAAAATCTCCACAAAAATTTGAATATTTCCAAAATTTCACAAAAATTTGAAAATCTCCACAAAAATTTGAATATTTCCAAAATTTCACAAAAATTTGAATATTTCCAAAATTCCACAAAAATTTGAATATTTCCAAAATCTCATAAAAAATTTACATATTTCCAAAATCCAAAAATTTTGCATTGTATTTTCTGATGGTGTTTTGCAGGAACAACTTTCCAAGGACCGAGAGCCCGGGATGAGTCCTCCCTCCACTCATTGTTATCAATCCATTGATTCTTCCCGACATTTTTCATGACTTGCCGCTGGGCATTTGATTATCAATTCCTCATATCTCCCTGGGCATTTTGATTGTTACATCTCCCGGTTATCATCTTGATTATTCATCTCATTATCATTCAATCAACTCCTGCTAATTTTCCTGATCATTTGCCACTAGGCATTTTCTTGATTTTCAATCATTCAGCTCCAATTTTGATTCGCCAGATTGTCTCCTCATGACAACATAACAAATAATGATGTTTTGCAATGCCTTGCTATTCATGTTATCCATGCTTTGCCCTACTATGTGTTATTCATGGCTATGTTTGCTATGCTATGCTTAAAGGCCTTATTCATTGCTTGTTATATCTTTTATATCTTGGCTAATGAATTTTGAGCGTAGGAAGAAGCTCTTGGTCCCACCGACTGGGCATCATCATCCAAGCCCACGGTGCTTGCAGCTCATTTCTCAGTTCCCCATGCTTATTGCTATCACCATCTCCTGTATGCATTTTACTATATGTTACATACGCTACTAGATTATATCAAGGACCTTGTGGCTTTGGTAAATCTGGGATTTGAGTTCCCCTTCATCAAAAACAATGATGATTCCAGAGGAGTCTTAGTCATACGGATAGGCCGTTGAGCCGTCCAAGACTGGGGACGATGGTTCCCTCTTTGCGAGTTGGTGCGTGGATAAACAGGCTTCGGCTTAGTATCAGCTCGCAGAATCGGTTTCTTGACCCAGTCTGGGCAGTTTAACAATATTATCCTTGATTATATGATATTTTCATTTGTTTTCATTTTCCCTTTAAACCCAGCATGCATTCATGTAGGAATTTGAATCAATTGTTGAAAAATCATTCTGATAAGCTGTTTTGTGGGTCAAATTGATCTTGATCTTCAATGTGAGATATTCCATGCCGAATTGAGTCCTCAGTTCGTTTTGACGCTGTTTTGGGTCATTTTCTCGAAAGCTCCTTGTTTGGATTTTATCATCTTATTTTAATCCTTTTCCCTTGATCCACCTTGGCTGCAGCACGTCCACTGGCTGGTAACCGCTCCCCAATGGTGAAACCTTCAGGTTTGTGACCTGGGGTACTTCCACCGCGCTGGAAGTTGATCATTTATTTTATCTCCTTCGTGCACCGCGTGCACACTCCCCGTTTTATCCAAACATTGTTGATTTCGTTGATTTCCCGAGATTGCTTCATCTCGTGCTTTTGATTTCATTCTCATCAAGTGATGTCGATTGCGTGTCTCATCACACCTTGGCATCTACTTTTCAGTTTGCTCTGCTCCCTTGCAAAGCAGACGCCAAGGCGGGGCAGCTGTAGACACGCCAAAATTGACGTTACTATGAGTACATCTCATATTGCCTTGTAATGCCCCAATTTGACCCTCAAATTAGTTCTATTTGAGTGGTTTTTCTCACTTTTTTTGGATTTCTCCCTTTTTTATCTCCTTTCCTATTTTTCCCTATTTTTCTGGATTTTTCTAGATTTTTTAGACATTTTTCTCTATTTTTCTGAATTAACGGCTTGACTTGGGGCGTCTTTTAAATAACGACTTATACATGGGCGTTTCTTAAAAAATTGACGACATATATTGAGGGCGTTAATTCTACTCAATTTCTATTTTTCTGGATTTTTCTGAGAATTTTTCGGAATTTTTCGGAAATTAACGACTTAAAAGGGGGCGTTATTTTGAATTTAAAAATAATAAAGAAATTAAAAAATGAATTCACGCCTTAGACGCAGGCGTGTCTTTTAAATTGAATATTTTAATATTATATTTATAACCCCTTTGAGAGTTGATTTGGTGGCCTTCCGGGTGTCAGAAAAATTCACAAAAATAGTCGTTGGAATCAGAGCGACGAGTTGCACCTCACCTAAAAAATGAGAAAATAATATTGAGAAATGAAAAATGACCCTATTTTGAATATTTTGAATTAACGTCCTTTGCTAGGGCGTTTTTTAATTAACGCCTTTGAATCAGACGTGTTTCACAATTTTTCAAATAAATTCTAAAATTTGATTTTTGATTTAACGCCCTGATCTAAGTCGTGTTTTAATTAACGCCCTTTGGATAGGTCGTCAATTTTTGAATTAACGACCTTATTCAAGTCGTGTTTCAGTTTCGGGTTCTAAACGAACGCAGCCTTTCCCCAGAGAGTCCTGCTTCGTTTGGGCTCTTGCCCATTCTAATCCTTCCTTTTTTTTGGAGCTCTTGCCCGTTCTTATCCTTCTATCTTTTGATTCAACTCTATTAATAGAGCCTTTCGGGGGTTGGTTCGGAGGTTCTGTTTTCTTTTTTTCTTCTTCTGTTCTTCTTCTTCGTTTTCTTTTGTTTTCGTTCTTCCTCTTTGTTCTGTCGTTTGTTCTTCTATTTTTTTTTTTCTTCTTCTTCTTTATTCTACTCGTCTTCTTCTCTCTTCTGTTTCTTCTCCTTCTGTCTTCTTCTTCTTCTCCTTCTGTCTTTTTTTCCTTTTCTTTTGTTTATCTTCTTTCTGCAGGGAATCGAAGGAAGGTGGGGCTCTTGGCTAAGGAGGCTTCTTCCACATCAAATCTTCATCCTTTGAAGGCTTTCTCCACATCAAGCATCAAAGCCAAGGAGCACAAACAGATTTTTCTTATCTTCCCCTTATTTCTTATTTTTATTTTGTTCATTAGTTCATACCTACATGCATCATTGTTCTATTGATTTTTCATACTCAATCACATTGAGATCTCCCCATAAGTGCAACACTTGCACTCTTTCCCCCTTATTCTATTTTGCATGCATTCATCACATCTCCCACACCCTCATTGCATAGGGGTTTAAGGGCAATCCCCTTAAGGTGTGTATTGTTCATATTTTTCATGCTCACCTATATCTTTATTGAAATTGATGCTACACACACCATATTTCTAATTCCTTTTATTATTGTTGTGTGTCTTTTTTTTTGCAAGGGTAACCAAGTGAAGGACTCTCTTCATCGGCCGGCCGATTTGAAGAGAAAGGAAGCACCTACAATCAACCGCGTTTCAAGAGGTATTTTGCGATCATCTCCCCATATTATTTTCCACTTGAGACCCTCGTGTCTCTGGCGATCACACACACTCCCCTTGTGCACCTCGTGCACATTTTTCTCTCCATTATTGATTATTGCATGCCTTGTCTTTGATATATTCCTTAAGTGTGGATTTTAATCCGAATCTACAAATTGGCGATCACGGTGGGACACTTTGTGTTCTTCCTTTATTACCCCTTTCCCCTTGGCACCCTCGCTTGCCCTTTTGATATTCATATTTATTGATTGCATGTTGTTGGCTCTGCGAGTGTTCTCTCTGTTATTGCTGGCCGCGAAGGTTTCCTGGAGACAGTTAATTCACGCCTATGGAAGAGGCGTTTTTATTGATTTAACGCCCTAACCAAGGGCGTCTTATTCATATTTTACGCCCTCATACAGGGCGTTTTCCAGCTTACTTCCGGGCTTTCTTGCTTTATATAGCTGCCTTTGAATTCACGCCCTCCCACAGGGCGTTTCTTTATTTGGTAGCGCCTCTCCTGAGGGCGCTTTTTCATGATTTAACGCCCACACCCCTGGGCGTCTCTTATTCGGTTGAGCATCCCTGACAATTAACGCCCTGCCCCAGGGCGTGTCCTTTATTGGTAGCGCCTCACCCTAAGGCGCGTTTTAGCCTGCCCTGGGCCCCTCACGTTTATTCACGACAGTCACACCGTCGTGTCTTTTTTATTAGCGCCCCCTGCCAGGGCGTGTTTTTACTGTGGGTTTCCAGAACCCTTCTCGTGGGTGAGTTTTCATGCTTATCTTTGTTGATTGATCATTATTGTGCTGTTTGGCCTAATTTCCCCTGTTGCATTCATATTTGCATTTGGTTTGGGAGACCTCCTCTCTCTTCATTAGGATCCACACACCCCCTTGGTGAAGGAACGACCCTCCATTGAGCATTCCGTCTCTTTGGATTGGAAATTCCTAAACCAAGCCTCCATAAGTCCCCGCACCCGTGGATTCCCTCACGGACGCCGGGCAGGTTGTACCCTTTGAAGTCCCGATATAGTTGGCCTAATACGTGGTGAGTGAGAGTTCCTAGTTGGCATTGGAGTTCAACTCATTTTGAAACTAGGTTCCTCCCCCCCCTTGTGTGAATCTTTCCAAACTTTATTAAAATTCATTAATTCACCAAGGATTAAACAAATCAAAATCACGGTAACCATTCCAACTTGTGTGCTTCTTTGCAATTATTGAGAACTTTGATTATATAATGGCTTACCATGATAGAAACATGTTCAATTCAATTAATGAGGATGCACAACCTAGCACTTCATATCCTCAATTTCAACATGTTAATCATCATCATTCTCACCATTCTTTCAAGGGACCACGTCCTTATTCTCATGGTCATGCCCGACCCATGGGCAATGTCCATCCTCATGGTCCCCCTACTCAAGTTCGAGCCACTATTCCTACGGGACCGTCTCCTCCCAATGATGAGAAGGTCTCTCAAATCTTGCATGCATTAGATCATCTTACCCCTCAACAGATCCAAGCCCTTAAGGCTGCCGTTGAGGGTACATCTCTTGCATCTCTCCCTCCTTCCAATTCTATTCGGGTGGCCCATCACCCACCTCCTTCCAATTCTATTCGGGTGGCCCATCACCCACCTCCTTCCAATTCTATTCGGGTGGCCCATCACCCATCTCCTCCTCCTTCTATTCCTATACGGGTGGCCCATCACCCACCTCCTCCTTCCAATCATATTCGGGTAGCCCATTACCCATCTCCTCCTGTTCATTCTACTCGGGTGGTCCGACACCCGCCTCCTTCTATTCCTCCTCCAACACGGCCCCGAGGCCCATTTATTCCTTGCAATCCGGCCCGTCCGGTTTCTTTTACGGGTCATCCCGTCAACTCCCCTCCACGGCCTTTTTATACGACCCCTCCTCCTTCAATGCCCTGCCAACCTTCTGTTGCCCAAGTTACACCCCTCCAGCAAACTCTCCTCGATAAGATTACTTTGATGGAGGAACAAATAAAGAGGGTCACGACTCCTCCTACTCCAGTCAATCCTCTCCATGTCGCTTTGGACGACATTACAAGAATGGAGAGAGAATGGAAAGATAGGATGGACGACTACGGCGTTGATATTCCAAGTGAGCAAGAGCCGACACTCGAAGTATCCGAGGCAGTATACGATGATGATGAAGCTCCACAGGCACCCCTTCCGGGTTTCCTTAACTTTCCACTTTCCCCATTTTCATTCGACGAACCCCCTGCTCAGGAGGAAACCACTCCTAATTCAACCCCTGTTTATGAGACCAGTTGGTGTTACGACGATGGGTCGATATTCCAATCGCCCACACCGGCACATTGTGAGTCTCCTCCTATCCCTGACGCTGCTTACATTACACCTCCACCAGTTATACCATCAAACTTCACACCATCAACCTCCCCTGAGTCTTCCATCAAACCTCCGCCCATTACACCTCCCCCCATGATGCCATTAGCCTCCATCGAACCCACCATTAAACCTTCCCCAATTAACCTCCCATTACCGCCACCTCGGCCTTCCATTATCCCTTTAAAACCCACTTTGCTTATTCCTCCACCATATAGCCTTACGCCTTTACCCATGGTTAGTCCTGAGCAGGATCCACCACTTTTTGCATCCGAGCTAATCCCAACTACTTCCGAGCAAGGGGAGAAGCTCGACGTGTTTGAACCTCCGCCCCCATTCACCCATTTGCCAACACTTTCCATTATAACTCCACCATCCACGGAGCCTTCCGCCTCCGCCTCACCTCCCTTTGTTACTCGGAAGGGGCGAGCTTCTGCAGCTAATTGCGCCAAGGATGATCAAGAGCCGGGCAAGAAGGATTTGGCCGTGGCTATGCCGTTCAAGATACAGGAATTCATTTGCCGGATGCCAATCCGGGTTATTGTACCGAGCACGATTGAAGAGGCTAAGCCGCTGCCCTTGCTCAGAGGAGAATGCCGGGCGTTGATGTCGTCTAAGGGCCGGGCAGGGCACCCCTTGTTCCTACTTTCGAATTCCAAATTCATTATTCCTTACAAGGGGCGAATGCCCATTTTGCTCAACATTCCATATTCATCACCACATTCAATGGGCAACTCGATGCTTCATGTTCCAACTCTACGACTCCCTCACCTTATTGATTTTCGCTTTCCAAGGGGGTTGTCATTTATTGAAGCTTCGTTTATTGGGCCAATCGGTCATACATGTTCATTGCCGTGGAGGGGCAATTATCTTAAGGGGCCGTCCCCTATTTCTCCCACTCTTGTTCATTCAACTTCATCCACATCTATTTCTATCACCTTTTCTTCATGGGCCACTCGAAGGGTAAAAAGGAAGATCTCATCCTTTCACCCTTCACATTATTCATCTTCTTTGCATCTCCTTGCATTCACGCATTTCAAACATTCATCGAATCCATCCCATTGCATGCATTTGCACCTCCTGCTTCCCGGGTTTCCAAACCCGTATCTTCCCCGCCTTCCGGCACCGCCGGATATTCAGCATTTCCCATCTTATCCATATTCATCCTTTTATCCACTCCCCTTGGGGCATCGCGTCCCCCTTCCTGCTATGTCCCTGGAACCACCAGGAATTTTATCCCTCCTCTTTGGGCATCTCACCCTTTCTGATTCTATTTCTCCGGGACCTCCGGACCTTTCTCTCGGGCACGATACCCCTTTCCTTCTTCTCCCTCCTGATTTCATTCCTCCGGAACCTCCGGATTCTCCATCTTATTCTCTCTATCATCTCCCAGGGCATCGCGACCCTCCTGATTTCATTCCTCCGGAATCTTCGGAACTTCCATATTTCTTTCGATTTATCTTCTTGCTCCTCCGGGACTTCATATCTTTTATTCTCTTCTTCCTTCTCCGTCACCTCTTCCATCATCTTTTTCCCTATCTTTCCCCAGGGCATCGCGTCCCTTCTTTCAATGTCCCACCAGAGCCTTCGGATTTCTCCTCTCATGATTTTCCTCCTCTGCTTCCGGACCCTCCGGATCCGCCTCTTTCCATATACCAATTTCTTCTTCTAATTCCTCCTAATTCTGGGTCTGACCCAACTTCTTCCACATCCACTGCTTTGGGCATCTGCCCTTTCTCCCATTGCTTTCGAGGCTTTAGTCCTCACTCCACCTCCTAATTTTCCGCTTCTTCTGTAGACTGTTTCATGTGATCAGGGTCTCCGAGCCTTAGCAAGGGAGTTCTAGCCCTCGCCTCTCTTCCTTTTTCTCCTTATTCGTCTGAGTCTGGTCTTGGCACCACTCCCTCTTGTTAAGCCACTTTCAAATCCTTTGCTTCCAATTCTTTTGACTGCCAAAGAGGACAAATCTCATGATGATTAAGATCGCTTCTCGCGGCAGCTGCTTCTACAAAGGTCGCAAGGTAACATATTGGCGTAAGTATGCATTTTAATGATATCATCTTCTCATTACCTCACGCATGATTTTCAAAATCAAGTGCTTCTTAACGAGATTAAGAGTGGTGTTTTAAACCTTTATCTTAGGCTTTTGTTTAATTGAATCACTCTCAAAAGAGTCTTTAGGCTTGCTCTGCAGCACCTTTGGTTAATAAGAACCCCGTGCTGGGAATTCGACATTCTCTCCCCGCTTGTTAAGGGCAACCCTTAGCTGGGCATTTCACACACTTCACGGCGTCCTTAGCCGGCTCTTTGGTTAGACACCGTTGCTACTTTGGCCATGCCATGAGTATTCCTGAAAGTCTTTTCTCTTCTTTACTCAGCCGCATGCAGGGGCAAGAGGTTGACGGATGAGATGACCAACCTAGGTAATCCCCAATACGAGAGGAGTCTCAAATAGGGGCAGTCTTGACCCAAAATCAATATGAGTTTTCATGATATACATTTCGCCAAAAGGGCTATTATGAAAATCAAATCAGAATTTTGATAAAAGCAATTATGAATTATGGCATGTCAAGAGTGGCAAAGTCCCCGCAGGGAAAACCCTGGTCGTATGCATGTCATGGGTCTAAAAATCAAAGGCACAAAGCCCCGGCACAACAGACTACCTCTTTGAAGGGAAGACCTTGGAAGGAATTCAAGTCCTGATGTCTCCCATCCTGCATAAAGCTTATCTCTAATTATTCTTCTCTTCTCCCTCCAAGACCGAATGTTTCTCGGGTATGGCCTTGGTAGGGGCATCGTTAATCAAGGGCAGTCAGTTATAGGGCGCCACCCTTTCAATGCACGCCCGGCTTTGGGCAGTTTTAAGCAGAAAGGGAGGAAACGAGGACCCCTAGCCAGTGGTTCAAAAACACCCTTTGATGCTGCTTTAGCAATGTCTAACCAAAATCTCCACAAAAATTTGAATATTTTCAAAATCTCCACAAAAATTTGAATATTTCCAAAATTTCACAAAAATTTGAATATTTTCAAAATCTCCACAAAAATTTGAATATTTCCAAAATTTCACAAAAATTTGAAAATCTCCACAAAAATTTGAATATTTCCAAAATTTCACAAAAATTTGAATATTTCCAAAATTCCACAAAAATTTGAATATTTCCAAAATCTCATAAAAAATTTTACATATTTCCAAAATCCAAAAATTTTGCATTGTATTTTCTGATGGTGTTTTGCAGGAATAACTTTCCAAGGACCAGGGGCACGGGATGAGTCCTCTCTCCACTCATTGCTATCAATCTATTGATTCTTTCCCAATATTCTCATGACATGCCACCCTGGGCATCTTTTTTTGATTATCATCTCCTCATATCTTTTTGGTTATATCTCCTGATTATCATCCTGATTATTCATCTCGAGATCTTTCAATCAATTCTTGCTGATTTCTCTTAATTAATTCTGCCACTGGGCATTATATCACTCTGATCATCCAAATCTTGATTAGCCAAGATTGTCATCCTCATGACGAAACAATAAACAATGATGATTTGCAATGCCATGATTTCATTCATGCTATACATGCTGTAATTGATGCTTTGATGATTGCTATGCTAAAATGCCTTATTCATTGCTTGTTATCTTTTATATCTTGGCTAATGAATTTTGAGCGTAGGAAGAAGCTCTTGGTCCCACCGACTGGGCATCATCATCCAAGCCCCACGGTGCTTGCAGCTCATTTCTCAGTTCCCATGCTTATTGATATCACCATCTCCTGTATGCATTTTTACTATATGTTACATACGCTACTAGATTATATCAAGGACCTTGTGGCTTTGGTAAATCTGGGATTTGAGTTCCCCTTCATCAAAAACAATGATGATTCCAGAGAAGTCTTAGTCATACGGATAGGCCGTTGAGCCGTCCAAGACTGGGGACGATGGTTCCCTCTTTGCGAGTTGGTGCGTGGATAAACATGCTTCGGCTTAGTATCAGCTCGCAGAATCGGTTTCTTGACCCAGTCTGGGCAGTTTAACAATATTATCCTTGATTATATGATATTTTCATTTGTTTTCATTTTCCCTTTAAACCCAGCATGCATTCATGTAGGAATTTGAATCAATTGTTGAAAAATCATTCTGATAAACTGTTTTTGTGGGTCAAATTGATCTTGATCTTCAATGTGAGATATTCCATGCCGAATTGAGTCCTCAGTTCGTTTTGTCGCTGTTTTGGGTCATTTTCTCGAAAGCTCCTTGTTTGGATTTCTATCATCTTATTTTAATCCTTTTCCCTTTGATCCACCTTGGCTGCAGCACGTCCACTGGCTGGTAACCGCTCCCCAATGGTGAAACCTTCAGGTTTGTGACCTGGGGTACTTCCACCGCGCTGGAAGTTGATCATTTATTTTATCTCCTTCGTGCACCGCGTGCACACTCCCCGTTTTATCCGAACATTGTTGATTTCCTTGAATTTCCCGAGATTTGCTTCATCTCGTGCTTCTGATTTCATTTCTCATCAAGTGATGTCGATTGCGTGTCTCATCACACCTTGGCATCTACTTTTCAGTTTGCTACGCTCCCTTGCAAAGCAGACGCCAAGGCGGGGCAGCTGTAGACACGCCAAAATTGACGTTACTATGAGTACATCTCATATTGCCTTGTAATGCCCCAATTTGACCCTCAAATTAGTTCTATTTAAGTGATTTTTTTCTCACTTTTCTTGGATTTCTCCATTTTTTTACCCTTTTCTTATTTTTTTCTATTTTTCCGATTTTTCTGGATTTTTCTGGATTTTTCTAGATTTTCTGGGCATTTTTCTCAATTTTTCAGAAATAACGACTTGGCTTGGGGCGTCTTTTAAATAACGACTTGACATGGGGCGTTTCTAAAAAAATTAACGACATATCTTCAGGGCGTCATTTCTATCAAATTCCTATTTTTCTGGATTTTTCTGAGAATTTTTCGGAATTTTTCGGGAATTAACGACTTAGCATAAGGCGTTATTTTTAATAAAAAAATTAAAAAAATGAATTCACGCCTCAAGTGAGGGCGTGTCTTTCAAATGTAATATTTTATTATTATTTTTTAACCCCTTCCAGAGGTGATTTGGTGGCCTTCCGGGTGTCAGAAAAATTCACAAAAATAGTCGTTGGAATCAGGACGACGAGTTGCACCTTCACCTAAAAAATGGGAAAATAATATTGAGAAATGAAAAATGGCCCTATTTTGAATATTTTGAATTAACGTCCTTAGCTAGGGCGTGTTTTAATTAACGCCTTTGAATCAGACGTGTTTCACAATTTTTCAAATAAATTCTAAAATTTGATTTTTGAATTAACGCCCTGATCTAAGTCGTTTTTTAATTAACGCCCTTTGGATAGGTCGTCAATTTTTGAATTAACGACCTTATTCAAGTCGTGTTTCAGTTTCGGGTTCTAAACGAACGCAGCCTTTCCCCAGAGAGTCCTGCTTCGTTTGGGCTCTTGCCCATTCTAATCCTTCCTTTTTTTTGGAGCTCTTGCCCGTTCTTATCCTTCTATCTTTTGATTCAACTCTATTAATAGAGCCTTTCGGGGGTTGGTTCGGAGGTTCTGTTTTCTTTTTTTCTTCTTCTGTTCTTCTTCTTCGTTTTCTTTTGTTTTCGTTCTTCCTCTTTGTTCTGTCGTTTGTTCTTCTATTTTTTTTTCTTCTTCTTCTTCTTTATTCTACTCCGTCTTCTTCTTCCTCTTCTGTTTCTTCCTCCCTTCTGTCTTCTTCTTCTTCTTCTCCTTCTGTCTTTTTTTCCTTTTCTTTTGTTTATCTTCTTTCTGCAGGGAATCGAAGGAAGGTGGGGCTCTTGGCTAAGGAGGTTTCTTCCACATCAAATCTTCATCCTTTGAAGGCTTTCTCCACATCAAGCATCAAAGCCAAGGAGCACAAACAGATTTTTCTTATCTTCCCCTTATTTCTTATTTCTATTTTGTTCATTAGTTCATACCTACATGCATCATTGTTCTATTGATTTTTCATACTCAATCACATTGAGATCTCCCCATAAGTGCAACACTTGCACTCTTTCCCCCTTATTCTATTTTGCATGCATTCATCATACATCTCCCACACCCTCTTTGCATAGGGGTTTAAGGGCTAATACCCTTAAGGTGTGTTCTTAATCAATTTTCATGCTCATCTTTATTAAGAATTGATGCTACACACACATTATTTCTAATTCCTTTTATTATTGTTGTGTGTCTTTTTTTTTGCAAGGGTAACCAAGTGAAGGACTCTCTTCATCGGCCGGCCGATTTGAAGAGAAAGGAAGCACCTACAATCAACCGCGTTTCAAGAGGTATTTTGCGATCATCTCCCCATATTATTTTCCACTTGAGACCCTCGTGTCTCTGGCGATCACACACACTCCCCTTGTGCACCTCGTGCACATTTTTCTCTCCATTATTGATTATTGCATGCCTTGTCTTTGATATATTCCTTAAGTGTGGATTTTAATCCGAATCTACATGGGGGTTGCGTGAAGGCTGGGGGAAGTGGTGTGGAGCGGCCTGGTGGGGGAACTGAACAACCTGGACCTGCTCATTAATCTGTACTCCCTCGGTGACGGGCCCCTGGGATTTTCTGGCGGCTTTGGGTTTCTGGGCCTCAAATAAAGAATAGATGGGGGAGTCCTTGAACTGGGTTTGGATAAATTGAGCCCTGCTATATAACTGGTGCATATTGAAAATGTCATTCATTGCCAAGATATTCCTGAATGTTGGCGTGGCATTGGAGATCAGCAACTTCACTTTCTCTTCTTCCGGGATCTGCCTGGGCACACGCGAGGCCATCTGCCTCCATCGGTCTGCATAGGTTGCAAAGTCTTCCTCCGGCTTGATCTTCTCAGCTACTAAGTCAGTAAAAGAATACTCGGGTCCGACCCGATCTTGAAATCTTTGAATAAACCTTTCTTTAACTGTCTTGAAACTCTCGGCCTCCTCCATGGGCAAAGTATAGAACCACTCCAGGGTGACCCCTTCCAACGATCGGCGAAATAAATACGCCATCAGGCGATCGTCTTGCTGGAACTGTGCTGACTCATATAAGAACTCCCGGACATGAATGAACGGGTTGCCATTCCCGTCATATTTGCGGTACACGGGGAGCTAAGACTGAGAAGGAAAACGAATGTCCCTGAAGTTAGGGATAGGGACATCAGCAAGAGATTGCGGGCCAACCCGTTTGTGGAGAAGATCATTTGTTGCTGCATAGCAGCCCATTTATCAAGAATCTCCCGTTCCCGGGAAGGAGGAGAAGGAGCCGGAGGAGTAATACCGGGGTAGGTGTCCAAATGATAAGCTGATTGAGGGGGCGGCCCGTAAGACGGATAGTGGGCCGAGGAAGGGCCCATATCCGCATGAGCCAACTGGGCGGCCCCTGATTGCAACCTAACGAAATCCGCCGGGGCTACGAGGGCCTGCGGCGACGGAGAAATCGTGGCGTATGGATCAAGGTAAGGAACTGAGGGGATTGGAGACTTTCCCTTATCGAGCTGCTGATGGGCCGAGGTGGAAGCCTGGCCCATTTCCATATTGGAATAACGAAGGGTCTGAGGGCGGACAGGAGTAAGGTCGATGGGAGCCACAGAGGTGGTCCCAATAACAGGAGATGTGGTGACAACAGCAGATGTGCCATGAGGAGGAATTGAGGTCGGGGCATCGCCCCCTTGCAAAGCTTGCCTGATGAGATGGAGCTGGGTGGGGTCCAGCTGGGCCATCATATTGAGGATTAGATTGGCTGAATTCTGATTGGATGGATTTGAAAGAGAGGGTTGGGAACCCTCGCCAAGAATCGTCGGGAGTGGAGGAGCAGTCTCCTCTCCTCCCTGCAGGTGGGCGACCCTGGGTCGGTCCTCAAGAAGGCCACGAGGAAGGGAGTCCTCGTGGGACTGAGAGAAGTCATACGACGACATGGAAGATGATGAATCAAACAAGGGGTTGGAGTATGAATGGAAATAAGAACCAACCCTAGGAGGTGATCGTGAGGGAAAGAGATAATCCCACATACACCAAGACACCCAGGACTAGGACCAACAAAACTAACCGACCAAACCTACAAAGCAAAATAACATCATGCAATGGAAGGAAGAGATGAGAGCAGAATCACCCAATTATGCAATCAAGTTTTTAAATGATGCTTGTCAATTTCTTATGATTTCCTCTTCGAACCTTAGTGAGTTAATGAAAGTATAAGTTCTCTCAACCACTAGGTGCCTAACTAGGGTAGGTAATGAGGAACTGTGTGACTCTACAAGGATCTCTCACTCGCGGATGCAAACCCTAGACTGGGGGTGGATGTGGTACAACCTGTCCGGCATCCGTGTGGGAATCCACGGCTCACGGGGGCTTATAGAGGTCCTTGGCAAGGTCCCTAGTCGGCTCCAAGGAATATGGAGACGAGAGGAAACCCTACCTCGGTAGGAATGAAACTACTATGAGAAGAAATGGATGCTCCTATGCGCAACGGAGTGCATGCATAATCTAGCCTAGCAACTATCAATCAATGAGCAAGTATACACATGAACAACAAAGAGGATGATAATGCAACAATGATAAGAGAGCAGGGGGGAATCAACAAATAGCACCAGGAGCAGTAAATCGCATAGAATATGACAATCAAAATACACCGTAAGCGCACTGTGACAGAAGATGAACGGTCCTGATGCGATCGCTCAGAAAGTAAAATGGTCTGTCTTGGACCGTATAATCCAGGGAGAAAATAAAATGGGAGAAAATAAAATGATCACAAAATGCTAGAAATACAAGGCCGCGGTGACAGGAAAATACCAGAAGCGCGGTCTGTGACCAATCGCGTAATCTCCTGAACGATCCTCCAGTAACCGTGTGCCTGCAATCGAAACACCGTGACGCGTACCTGTGCCGAAGAGGTGGACGGCTATATTCCAGCCGCTTAAACTGATGAACGGTATACCAGGCACCGTGCGAAACAGGGAACCGAAGCGGGACTGGCTCTGGTCGCAGGGGATCGACGGTTGAGTAGCAGCCGCTCCTGAAGATGGACAGCTCTAGGAGAACCGCTCACGTCCCAGGAGGCAGAAAACGCATCCAACCTGCAAGTTACTCCAAGAAGAAAGCTTGCACAACGAAGGGGGTCAGCAACTCAAAAGCACGATGGGCATTAGGTGTCCCACCGTGATCGCCACAAAAGGGGATGTAGATATATTTTTCACAAAAGGGGATATAGATATATTTTTCTCCTCCTACTAAAGATCAATATGCGTCATGATTGGAACAATATGCGATGAGCAAATAACAACGTTCAGAGGAGAACAGAAAACAAAAGACCGTGATCGCCACCAAGGTGCCGTACGTGATGGACACGACGTACCTTGGAAAGAGGGGGAGTACTCGCCTAAGATGCAGCGCTGGAGAGATGAACGGCTCCTGAAGAACCGCCTTATGATGTACGGTCTTACGATAGACCGTCTAAGTGCGCTGTAGAAGGTGCGGGAGGAACTACTACTGAGAGATGAATGGCTTTATGCTGACCGCACGAACAGGAAGAACGGTCCTCGCTGAGCCGCACGTACTGTTGAACGGTGAGAATGAAACCGCATAGATCTACCACGCAGTAAGTTTCAAGGGGTCCAACCTCCACCCTCTCCGGCCGGCCAGAGGGGATGGGCCTCGTGCTAATGATTGCTGACCTGCGAAACAACGTAAGAAACACACAGAAAAGACCTAGATTAGAACTAAACAGTGTAGTAAATGCCAAAATGATAAGAGATGAATATTAACGAATGGAAAGGAGGGTACCTGAGGGGTTTTGAACCCCTAGGGTGACAAAAACGTGGGTGGATGTGTGCATGGTAATGAGGAAGAAGGGAACGCAAAGAAGAAGTGATGCATGCAATGAAGGGAAAGTGATGAAAACTATAAACGAAAAGACTCAAAACCAAACTACTCCCTGAACCGGAGGCTTGTATGGACGTAGAAAGCCTCCCTCCTTGGTGCTAGATCGCTCAAGAATGCGACAGGGCTTCGCCGTCGATCAAAATCTCCCCCCTTTTTCAAGTCCAGCCTTTAGGGTCTATTTATAGAGCCTAGAAAGCCAGCCCCGAAACTAGGGTTTATAGCTATTTTTAGGTCAAAATTATAAAAGATAAATCATAGATATTATCATAATCTCTTATCCAGTCGAAACGGCATCAAAAATGGTTGATTATCCACGGAGAAATCGACAAGAGAAGTCAGGGATAAAACCATGCATAAAAGGGATAAAAATCTATTAAAAATCACCAATCGAAAGGATGAACGGTCTTACGATAGACCGCTCAACATGATGGGCGGTCCAGTTAAGACCATCCAACACTGTCGGTGGAAATTCAGAAAATCAGGAAATTAACCCAATTATCGCTCGAACTGACCGAAACGTCCGCCGTCGGACCCTCCAAGATGAACGGTTCTAATAAGACCGTTCAAATGTAGGGCGGCCAACAGCTAACCGTTTTAACCCTGTCGGTGATAATTCCAGTAATTGGATAATTATCTGAGAAAATTGGCACGCGTAGGACTCTGAGATATAGGCGGTTGGAATAAGCCCGTCCATTGATTTGAACGGGCCTAATAGGGCCGCACAAAAGCCTGTCGGTGAATATTCAGAAAATCCTCAGAAATTAACCAAAATGTATGAACGGTCTATCTTCAACCGCCCTAGTCATGAGCGGCTGATGTTGGACCGTGCATGCTCCTGGACACTTGATTTTCATAAAACACGTTCAATTAATCAAGGCCAAAGCCCAATAAGCCCTGAACCGATACGGTCTTCACCAAGGAGGGAGGCTACCCATAAAATGGGCCCAGGACGTGCCACAAAAAATGGCCCAATGAATGATGGACAACTTAGGGCATCAACTAATGGGAGTAAGAGAAATGACAGCTTATCGGCATAAAACGGGTGTCAACAACAAGTACTAGGGAGTCCACACAGGCTAGGGGCAAGTTACCTTGTCTATACATACATTAGGCATTTGATGAGCTTCGAATCTGTCTAATAGCCAAACTCATAGAGAGGCTGCGTCGACCTCAGCCTTCTCCATACAGCAATATGTTGGCTCCTTGTGCATGGCTGTCTTGTTTTATTGTCCTGAACCTGATGGGGACATCATCAGCTTCATTTTACGGCTTATTTCTCAAGTAGTATCTTATATTTTTCCACTTTATTTGAGTCTTATTACTGTAATTTTCTTTAATTGAGTCAGTTGAGTAGGTTATTGGGTCAATTAGATAGCATGTTAGGCTTAATGGGCCCAATTGTAAGGGCTAGCCCAGGGGCGCCCCCTTTTGGATAGCTTTGGTCATTTTGTGTTAAGTCAAGGGCATTATGGTAATGTAAAGAGTTGAGCTCCTATAAATAGGACCCAACTCCCTCATTTGAAGGCAATGAAAACTTGATGAAAATTCCAAAATCTAGTCTTGAGTGTCATTTGGTGAGAAGCCAATAGAGTGGAGTGAGAAGCTCCCCTCTCCCTCTCTCTCTCTCTCCCCTTCTCTCTCTCTAGAAGGGGCAAACCCCATTCTCTCTCTTCCCCCTCCCAAAATTCAAATTTCACTCTCTCTCCTCCACCTAGGATCCACCTCATCCACTCATCTCTTGCCACATCACCTTGCCCCTTCACCTCCTTAGATGCATTAATTCCCCCATTAAATCCTCCCCAACCCTAAGAGTCAATCCTCCTCTCCCAAGGGAGAATCCCCCTTCCCCAAGCATCCCTTCACTTTCCCAAGCACCTCTTCCACTCCCCCAAGGTCCCCCATCAACTCCCTAGCCCACCAACCAAGAGAGAATCCAGCCACCTCACCCCTAAGGCCACCCCTCTCCTCTCTCTCCCTAACCCTTGGCAGACCTGCGACTCAACTCTCCCCCCTGTTAGCTCCACCCCCCCAGCCTCTTCCACCCCCATTCTCCTAGCCACAACCCTCCTCCCCCATCCCTTTCACACTAGGGAAGGCCACAGCTCCATATCCCACCATTTCCTCCCCCTAATCCTTCCATTCTTCCTCCCTATCTCTCCTGCTACCCAATCTGCAGTAGCAGTAGATCCAACCCCTGGAGTGCAGCAGCTTCCCCAGCCACTCTGAGAGGTTCCAAGTGGTATATCACACACCGGTGGAAACTTCATCCAGAAAGCTTCGCAACAAAGGTGGTTCCGCCATTGTCTGACATCGGAGCTACCCGGAGGAGTAGATCTCGGTGACCTGCGCAGCCTGCCTCCGACGGACATCCAGAAGCGACCAGGAGTCCTGAACTAGAGGCCGACCACAGAAGGTGTCACGTCCACCACCCACATCTTCTGCTCAAACCTTTTGGAGAAGATCAGAAAGGGACTCCCAGCTTTCCAACGAAGCCGGTCTCGCCCCGATCTGAACTCCCAGCTAGGAGTTATCCCCCCCGACAAGGCACCCATGTCCGACTGGTGGCCTCGCCTATGCGACCTCAGGAGAACAGATGGTTCCAGTGCTCCCCACTTCAGATTGAGGCCATTCTAGCTCGGTGACCCTCCTGGGATGTCCTTCTTTGAGTCAGATCCAGCCCCGCATCATTTCGGCATCGGACCTAGAAGATACGTCCCCGGTGAATCGGTCCCAGTTTTTTGATCCTGCACTAGGGTCGACCCTACCGGCGTCCAGAGGATACCACTGACTTGATCGGGCACAATCAAAGGAGATTCTCCGAGGAGGCATGCTAGACCCTCCCCTCTTTCCAACAGAAGTGGTCCCGCTTCGATCCGACACTCCAACTGAGAGCACCGCCCCAAACAAGTCGCCTCTGGTCAGCAGAAGATAGTTCTTGCGCAGTCCTGTGAGAACGACCGTCCACAACAACACCGACCTCCGACTGGGCTAATTATTCTTCCTGGAGTTTCTTGAGTCGAGCGGCTTTTCAGCGGTGCCAACCTCACCCTCACAGAAGATCTGAGTAGAGAGATATGACTCCGACAAGCTGCTGGTACCAGACAGGGTGGACTGAGTGCAGAACAGCGTAGGCCGAAGTTCCGGTTCGCACCATCGCCTCTGTTTTCCCTCTCCGCCTGGGCGGCTGATCGCCCCTCCCTGTGTGGAAGTATTTTTTTGGTTGTAATTGATATTTCCCCCTGCCCCACGATCACCCTCTTGTGAGAGGAGTAGTTTTGTAACAGCAGGTCCCTTCAAAGCATCATCGACGTAGCGTGCGGGTGGCGATCCCACGCTTCCCCACTCGCCCTTGTCTCCGACTCGGGATCGGTGTCTTCACTCCGATCAGGTATAAGCTGAACCCTCCCTGGATAATTTTTGTTCAACTAGTATCACTTCTAAGTTCAGCCGGAGAGAAAGTGAGTGCCCGGCCAAGTGGCTTCCTGATCACGAGTGGCCACCGCGGATTGAGTGAGGAGAGACCCCGTGCCCTCAAGGCGCGATGTCCGCCCCACTGATGTGGGTGTTCTGATCCTAGGGAGGAAAACATATTAGGCTAAGCCATCACCCCAACCCGCAGGGTTTAGACCCTCGAACCCACCCTACCATCACTTAGTCACCACGGGAAAGGGTTGTGCTGCGATATCGGTCCGCCAACATCGAGTCCGCCAAATTGTAAGTGTGCTTGCAAGTCTAGGTCCAAGGCTTGCCCAGTCGGTCCCTTTGCGTCCATAGGTCGTGTCACATCAGAACCACTCTACTAAATCCGCTGTGATTTATGTCTAAGTATTTTATTTGCATTCTAGCAGTAGTTTGTGTTCTTATTAGTTAAGATTTTAATTGGGTCAACGTTTTGACAAGATCTATTCAACCCCCCCTTCTAGATTCGGTTGTTCCCCAGGGGACCTAACAATTGGTATCAGAGCCTAGCTCTGTGACACCTAGATCCAATGATCTGTAGAGAAGGATCCTACTATTTTTGAAATCATGAGTTCTTTTGCCGATCAGATTTTCATGTTTTCCCCTCCGATCTTTACTGGTTCTGATTTCAATGAATGGTTGGGAAGACTATGTAAGTGTGTAAACTCACATGATCCTAAGCTCTGAAGGATTATTACAAATGGTCCTTCCAGTATGCCTAAGGATAAATCTAGCGGGACTGATCATCACAAGTCGATACATTTCAGCAATCTCACAGCTTTAAATCTGATGAGAGCTGTAGTTGATCCTAGGACGTTTCCCTCTATATCTACCTGCAGCATAGCTAAGCAAATTTTGGATGGTTTGATAGACACCCATGATGAAGAAGAACGAAGACACAAATGCCTCATGGCCGATCGTCCAGAACAGTCCAGTGACCCGTCCTCATCTCAGGTAAGCTCTGACTCTGAGCCCTTTACATTTGAGGAGCTTATGGATGTCACGCCCCGAACAAGGCGGAAATATCGGGACGTACAGTTAGAGGTGAGCTAGCGGGAAATAATGTTGAAATACTTAACTAGATAATGAACACAAGGGCAATGGAAAAGAACAAATTTATTAATCATGGAAAATCCCAATTTATTACAACATCCATCAAACTACTAAGACACTAACAAACATAACTTCTAACGAAATCTAGTACAACTAGTACATCAACTAACGCTATAAATATCCAAAATACTTGCACAACTCCAAGACATAACTAGAAGCAATAACATAACGACTCCATCTATTAACTGGTACACTAAGGTGTAATCACTCCTGCCCCTCCCCATCTGTATGGGTGTCGTCACCTGCATGGCCTGGAAAGGGGGAAAACAACGGGATGTGAGCTAACGCTCAGTAGGAGATAACAGACAGGTATAAGTGATTAACATTTTAATTACATTTTCAAAATGTCATGCTACAAAGGATAATGCAATAAAAGGATAATGATGATATAATGAAACAAAATTTAAAGATCTTGCAAGGTCAAGAAATATAAATGAACATAATGGTAATACTTAAAAGGAATAACAAAGACAAGAATTTACTGCAGGAGATAACGATAAAGAGTTGGCCATATCAAGGTGATTTAAGTCATGTCAAGCACGTATGTAATTTCATTTCCACGTCCAAGTAACAACAAGTAGAGTAGGGAACAGTGAAGAGTGGAAAGTAAAAAGTAGTAGAGAGTAGTGGACAGTCCTAGATTTAACACATGTCCTAGTACTAGTGCCAAATGTCACACCTAGTCAATCACCTCCCCGGGGGTACACGTAGTGTTCGGGCGCTCCTCCTAGGACTAGACCGAGCTCTTAATTGTTTGCCAGGCATTGATTTCTTTGGATCAAAGATCCCACAAATCTAGACTTCCACAATTTATGGCCAGAATTCCAAGGTTTAAACTTTGTAGCAATAACAATTTCAAGTAGGAAGGAGATTCATTTCAGAATCTCAAGGTAAGCACAATCATCAAGAAGATCGATAACCAAGTCACAAGAAGAGTTATATATATAACTTTACTTAAATAGATTACTATTTAATCAATGGATTTCTAAAAAGGGATACTAAACATGGGAATTAATGGTAATTCCGCCGGATCAAGTTTCTGGGAATAACATGCTATTTAACGCCTTAGCGACTGACTAGAAGTCAGGAAATTAATCGTGATGTGCTACTGTAGTACAGCAGCCATCCAGCAAGTTAAATTACTCATATTAATCCTATTTTCATGTTAATCCACCAAGCATTATCATTTAGTTTAGTGCGTAATCTAGAAAGATGAATTAAGCTGAAAGAACGAACGAATAAACTCGCGTAGAATTGAATAACATGCAATTAACAGAATTTTTAATTACAAAATTAAACTTTAATCATGTGGGTTTCTAAATTATTAATTATCCTTAATGACACTAAAATGAATGCATTAGAACTAGTTTTAGGTCATTTACTGGGTAGATAAACGGTTCTGGATGGACCGCATATCTATCGGGCTGAAACGGGGTGATGGGAGTTGGGCGGCCAAGGGCATGGCCGCCCAACCCCTTGGGCGGTCTGGGATGGGCCGCCCATCCCAGGGATGTGCGACCATGGGCAGGGCCGCCCATCCAGATATCCGGCCAGTTTCCTGGCCGCACAAGTTATGTGGTCCAGAATGGACCGTTTATCCTGCTGGGATGGATATGTGGTCAGTTTCTGACCGTTTAACTAGGTTAAGTGGTTGGTTTGGAACCGTTTAACTCCTGTCTAAGACAGGATCGAGTGTGGGCTGGAGTTGGATGGTCTATCGTAAGATCGCCCATCTCTGGGTGTCTCCGGTCGTCCCTTCCGCGGCCGATGAACGCCGGGAAGATGAGGGTTTGCTAGGGTTACACAAAAACGCTAATAACTAAGGCAATTGGACTCCAATCAAGGGGGTTTTGGTACCGTTGGAAAGCTAACAGAAAATACTATCTAACAGAAGTGTCAATTGCATGATTAATTACTGTAATTAGGATTTATAACTACTGGAGCACCGAAACCCTAGTTCTGGATAGGCAGTGACTAAAACTCAAAATTCTCCTACTATACTTAATGCAATTTAGAGATCTATATATCAACGGAAAGCTGACAGGATAAGGATTCCAACCATATAAGATATGCCATATGAATATTTCATTTAGTCACTTAAAATCATGAGATAAGTCAACTTAATGCTGCTGGAACGTCGACAGGACACACTTATGAAAACTCAGGAATTCTATTAGCATGATCAATAATAATTAGGGCTTCCAACGTCAAAATGAAGCTAACATGATGTAGATTTCATTGATATATAGCAATTAGGTTGGGTCCATTATCACCTACCTGAATTGAAGATTGAAGATCGAAGCTAGAAATAAACCCGATCCAGAAATACCCTCCAAAGATGCCTCTAAATCTCCCTGAATACCCAATAAGAATCGGGGCTTTTACTATCATTGGAAAGATCTCGTCGAGCTGATCGAGATACTATATTACAAGTCTCATTTGGTTAAGGGTACCTACCTTAATCGATAGATTAAAGGGCTGGTGATGAAGAACGACGAATTGCCGACACCTTCCACTAAATTGACGAATACTCCCAGATCTGGACTCCCCGTCGAATGACCCAGCTACCAAATAAAACTAGACATCTTAAGCTTTATTTTAATACCTAATAGAGCTTTTGGATCCTTCCGTGGATGGAGAATTCCGTGTTGGAAGTGGCGTGATTAAAACGCCGCCGAAATTGTTGACCTACCCAAAGCTCTCTCGATTTTACATCCCATGGTTAATCTCCTTCGAAATTGGCTTGGGGAAACTAATCTACCCATTTTTAGCTTTCATTTGCCACCAGTTTCACTTAATTTGGTTAAGGGATGAGGGAGAATTTCACGTTTCAAATAGGGGTTTACTATTACCATCACTATTGGGGTTAGGTGGCTTAAATCTTGGCTTAATTTGCTAATTTGACCATGTGAATGATTTATTTCGAGTCAATCATAGAAGACAAAATTTTTAGGTTTAATGTCAGTAACCAATTTACCATTTTTTTCGGATTTTTATGTGGTGGGTGGGATTTTGACCTATCACTATTCATTAAATAATAAAATATCAAATCCGAAATTTAAACCCTTAATTTAAGCAATTTCATTTACATTTCATTCCACCTACATTTCATTAGTGTTTCATTCTACTTAAATTTTATTTTCATTTGGCTTGTATTTCATTTCAATTTCATTTCAATTTAAGTATTTATTTGAATTTCTTTTCATTTAATAATTCAATTAATTAATAATAAATTCAAGGAAATTTCCAAAAAAAATTTAATCTATGGAAATAATTAATAACTAATTCAAATAAAGATACGGGGTATTACAATGGATGTATATGATGAGTTGGCTAGGCAATGCAAGAAGATAAAATCTGAAAACAAAAAGTTAAGAAGAAGACTTGAAAATAGCTCCAATGACAACTCTCTTTGGAAGAACTACTCCACGCTTGAGGAGCTTAATGAAACTCTCATGTTTGACTTAGATTTGCATAAAGAAAACATTGGTTATTTGAGAGATGCAAATGGAACCCTGCAAACTGAAATTACTAGGTTGGAGGAATGTGGAAGAGAACTTCAAAACCAATTTGAGTCTATGTCTAATGATCAAACAACGCTTGATGGGTTAATCCATGATGTGAGATTGTTTCAGGAAAATGAAGAGCTAAAGGAACAAAACAATATGCTGATTGAAAAACTGAGCGCTTGTAAGAAAGGCAAGTCGGTTGTTAATGACAGCTCTAAAAAACTGAGTGAACTTCAACTAGAAGTTGATAATTATAAAAGTGTAAATGCCATGTTCAATGAGCAATTGGGTGCGTGCGAGGAGGACCTCCCTAAATCTGAGCTGCACGTCTCCTCTTTGGAGAATGAAGTCAATGATTTAAATGATTCTCTGTCAAAATTTGTGCAAGGCCAAGACAATCTAGATAGTATTTTGGGGACTAGAGTGAACGTTCAGAGAGAGGATTTAGGCTACAACCCTGTGAATAAAAAGGCCTTTGATAACAATTGCATACATCTTTTATCATTGGCTCACATGAAGCCAGTACCTCTAGTGGTCCCCCAAAACAGTCTAATGCCCATAAAAATAAAAAACAAGAAAGAAATTAGAAAAATAAAACACAAAAGCCAACATAGAAAAATAAGTTTGCTTGTGTTCATATGCATGCTAGGAAACACAATGATAAACACCATGATGTTGATAGTTTTACCCCGCCCCTTTAAACTAATATGTATGCATGAATATGCAACAATATGAACAAGGAAAAGGGGATGAAAGGAAAGACATACCGTGATCGCCACCAAGGATTTAACAACGCCAAAGGATGAAGAAAAGAGAGAAACGATGCCGTGTACCTTGGAAGAAGAAGACTTGATCGCGCTTAAGAACGAGGTGCGGGGAACTTTATGGATTCAACCTCGTCTCCTTCCAGCCGGCTAGAAGAAGAGGGCCTCACGTTCATATCATCCTCTCCTGCAAAACAAAGATCAACACAAAGATAAAAATCTATTAGATCATGAAGTGTAATATCTATCCCGCAGTGGTGAAATAAGGGTAGAAATTGAGGGCAAACTCACCAGGGGGAGATTTTTAACCCCTGTGGAAGGGTGCAAAAGATAGGTGTGTGTGTTGTGAATGCATGAGAGTTGAAATCACGAGATAAGATGCAAAGAATAGGGAGAAATTGTTGAGGTAAAACGCGTAAAAGTGCATGTGTAGCAGAAAGTGTAGAAAATTGTGATAAAACTGAGATTTGGGAGGACGAGAACTAAGAGAATAGACAACGAAGTTAAGCCTTTGAGCGTGAAATAGAAAGCCAATACTTCCCTCTTCAGGCTAGGGTAGAAGAGACGGTATGACGTTGCAGTATGGCTTCATCCAGAACCGAGAAAGAACCCCCATGTCGCCACTACGAACTGGGTGCTTTAAATAGGAGCAGGAAACTTCTGGAGATAGATCTGAGATAAACACCCAATTTTGGGGAAATAGATGCATAAACCTCAAAGTAATAGTGGTGGGAAGAGTCCCAGATCAATAGAAACTGAGGTGGAGGCTTATCTCCCTCGAAAGTGGTGTCAACAAGGGTTCCAAAGAGTCCCACGGTGAAGAATTCAGAGTTCAGGAAGTTTAGGACTCTCTGTCTGGAAAACGGTCGATCGTACGGTCGTTTCTTGATGCAAACGGTCTAGGGAAGGACCGCAAGGGGATGGCAAATGGTCTAGGGGGTGACCGCAAGGCTCCAGGGGTGAAATGGGGCCATTTCGGACAAGTTTCTGGAAAACGGTCTAGTGAATGGCCGTTTCTTGTGGGCTAGCGGTCTAGCAAATGACCGCTAGGCTGTTGGAGGAAAAATTCTGGGCAAACTTTGCGTGACTTTGGAAATCGGGGCACATCTCTCAAACGGTGCTGAATTAGTGAAAGTTTAGAAGAAATTGTAGATAACAGAAAGATGAATAACGTTCATAAAGAGAGCAAGATGAGAAAACGAGTGGAAGAGGGAGAAAATGGGGCAAGAACGGAGAGAGAAAATTCTAGGACATAGGTAAACAGCACAGCCTGCCAGAAAAATGTGAATAAATTGAAATCAGTAGAGAACTAGCTAATGGTGTAGAAGAAGAAATTGTAGAGCTTTAAAAGATGAACAACTTTAATGAAGGGCACTTTTTGATTAGAGGATCAGAAAGGGATGAAAAATGGCCATTTTCAAGACTGTGTAGCAAAAGGAGCCGAATGCTTGATGGAAAGTCGACCTAAATGGGCCGCAAGTTGACTTGGAAGGTCAAAAGTTGATAAGATAAGCTCGAGGGCTCTAAAAAATCATGATCTCCGATGTATAAAGGTTGGGGAACAATGCAATGGGCTCGAAATCTGTGCAAGGAAGGTTGGGGAACAGATGCCCCTCCTTGATATCCGCTTTGCAAGGGAACGAGTAAAAGTGACGCAGAGGTAAAATGGAAAGGAGATAGAGCGAAAGCGATAGTGACGTGAAATGGATATGACACATAGATGAAGTGGAGAGAACTGATAAGCGGGCATCAAGGCAAAAGACACCCGTCATAACCAACAAGCGACATGAATTCTCCCGAAAACCCCGAACTAACCACCCGGAACGGCTGACGCGGATGAGGCATGTCTGGAGAATTAATCTAAGGAAAGAAAGGAAACACGACCAACCTCATCAGGGACACAATCCATGGACAATGAGGGGATCAGAAAGAACACAGCGTAAGAGTTGGAAACAGAAAGATAAAACTGAGATAAAATCCAGACAGGAATCATGCTGGCCAACTAGACCAAGCAGGTAGATCAGAGAGATCGTTCAAATTCGGAGTGGAATGAGGGTCTTTTATTCAAGAGAGCTGAAGCGCAACTAACCATTGCTGAGGAGAAACCTTGAGAGAATCATGAGACATGAATGCTCAAAAATGACATGATGCATGCTGGGCTTAAATAAAGAAATCATCAAAATGAATGCAAAAAAAGGATAAAATATAAAGTACTCAAGGATACTATTGCTAGATTGAGCAAGACGGGGTCACAAGTCTTCTTGCAACCACGGCGTGTGAGACAGAGTCCGTCGTCCCCCACCCGACTCAACCGAGCGGCCTATCCAACGATTAACCATATGCTCCTAGATCATCATCATTTTTGTTAAAGGGGAACATCAGATCCCAGAACACACGGGCAACCAGCCAGTCCTTGAGAGTCTATAATAATGTAGATATCATGTAGTAATGCAACAATGAGCTGGGATAGAGAGCCATACCTGACTTACCTGCCAAGCGAAACGACATTTTTTTGATCTTTTGATTTATAAATTTTTATGAGATTTTCATCATAAGACAACAAACAAACATGAACAAACAAGCATGAACATAATGAAAACATAATAACCAGATGAACAAAAGACACCATAACACAACATCATAAAGATAGATGAAAGATAACATAGCATAACATAATGAAGGATGAAATCACATAAACAACATATGCAAGACATTACATGAACAACAATAAGCGTGAGTGGGACCAAAAAACAACGGTGGGGCAAGACAACGCCACAACACGGAGGGACGGCACACACGGTGGGACAAGACCATGGTGGGACAAAGACACGTAGGATGACAACCACGGGGGACAAGAGATACAGACAACATATAGCACGGTAGGATAAGACACACATGGGACGATAACACAGTGGGACGAAAAAACATGATAGACACGGAGAGACAAAAGATAAGATAAATACACCCTTCAATCAAAGCCCAAGATCAGAAGTAGCAGAACCGCCAAGTTCATAATCGTGAGGCAAAGTCCTCTCATGGAGACATGATGAGATAAAGCGAAAGCTGAGAAGGACATGAGCTTCAGCAAATCGAGAGATAAGATTGAAGAATAGAACAGGAAAGAAAATGTGAACAAGAGCTAGATAGATCAAAATGATCAGCAACCTGCACACTTAACAAACAGATCATATCTATTCTCTAACAAATAGATAGAAAGGGACGGAAAAACAAATATTTTTAGAATTTTTTTGATTTTTTCACAATATTTGATTTTTCTAGATTTTGACAATATCTGATTTATTTATTTTTTTGGAATTTTTACAATATCTATTTTTTTAGAATTTTAAAAATATTTGATTTTTTTGAAAATTTTGAAAATATTAATCTGTAGTACCCGAGATGGGCTCAAACTACTGGCTAGGGATCGTCGTTCCTACCCCTCTCATTAAATGCTTCCCTTAAGCAGGGTGTGCATTTAAGGGCGGCTTATCGCAACCAACCGCCTCTAAAGAATGGTGCCCCTACTAAGGCCATACCCGGGATTCAACCCAGCCTAAGAGGGAGAAGCAGAAGAAAAATTGGAGACAAGCTTTATGTAGGGTGGGAGACATCAAGACTCGAATTACTTCCATGGCACAACCCCTCAAAGATATAGTCTGTTGCTCTGGGGCTTTGTGTCTTTGATTTTGAGACCCACATTTTTCAGGCATGCATGCAACGAGGCTCATGATGTCCCGCGGGGAATTGTACTGCCACTCTGGCCATGCCTTGGGTTTCATAATTTTGCATTTATTCATTTCCTTTGATTTTCTTTTTGATAGCCCTTGCAGGCTAGATTTTGCATGAAAGTTCACCTTCGAGGGTTAAGACTACCCCTATTTGAGACCTCTCTCGTATTAGGGAGCGCCTAGGTTGGTCATCTCATCCGTCAATCTCTTGTCCCTGCACTTAGCCGAGCAGAGAAAAGAAAAGACTTGTATGCATACCCATAGTATGGATAAAGCAGTAACGGTGTTGCCTTAGAGGAATCAGCTATGGCTTGCGGTGAAGTGTGTGAAAAACTCATACTAAAAGGTCACCCTCAACGATCGGGGAAAGTAACTAGACTCCCAGCGCGGAGCTATTACCAGTCTAAGGATGCTGCAGAAGTGAACTCTTTATTGACTAAGCTAAGCAAACTAAACAAACTTTCTAAAGCCACTCAGCCATGTTGAGGAATCAGCATTATAACTGTACGCAGGAATAATAGAATAATGAAAATGAAAGCATATTCTTGCAAAAAATAAAAATACCTTACAAATCCATGGCGTGAAAATAGCATCTTGAAGCGATTTTGACCATCGAGTTTCATAGTCCTTGCTTGACAGGACAAAGATGAGAGGATAACAAGGTTTCAAGATTCCTCAACACGGAGGAGCGGCGGACACCAAACTAGACAAATAAGGATAAAAAGGAAAACAGACGAAGGCTAGAACTCCCTTGTTAAGGTGTAGAGACCATGATAACAAGGAACTAGATACAGAATAAGCAGAGATCAGCTGAGATCAAGGCAGACTAAAGCCTCGAAAATAGCATGAAAAAGGGTAATGACCCCGAAATGGTAAAGAGGAGAGAATGGAAAGACAATGAAAGGATTACTGTGAAGATGAGGAAAGAGAAGAGTAATCATCCGACGTGGTCGGAGAAGAAGAATGAGGACCACCCGGTAGAGTCGGGGAAAGAGAATCATAGACACCTGACAAGGTCGGGGAAGGAGAACGAGAATCACCTAACAGGGTCGGGGAAAGAAAATTAGAACCTATAGATACCGAAGGAGTAGAATCAGAAGAAGTCCCAGGATCGGGATGATGAGAGGGCATAGGCCGAGGCCTAGAATTGTGAGAGGAGGGAAAATCCGGAGACTCTGGATGGGGAGAAGAGGAATAGGGGTTTGCGGACGGGGGAAGAGAGGAGAAGATGATTGCAGTAGGATTTGAAGTGTGAAGATACACCACCCAAGGGTGGGAGCTGAGCAAGAGAAAGGATGAATGAAAAGAAGGGGAGGAAGAGGTGGACCCCTGAATGCACAATTGATGGCCCTTGAACTTGCGTCGCCGTCTCTTCTTAGCTGAAACTTGCTTGTACTGGACCCGCCTGGCACGGGCTCGAATCCTTGGGCACCTTGCCTTGCAATATCTTCTCAAATAACGGGCTCATCTGACAGACGACCTAGCCTGTAGCAACCCTGATAAATGAATATTGAAATAAAATTAAAAACATACATATTACAGAAGTAATACAGACAAAATAAAACAAATTAAAGATAACGCCTCTGAGTAAGGCGTTAATTTAAAAAGAAACGCCTCTACATACGGCGTGACTAAAGAAAGGACGCCCACGAGTGTGGTCGTCAACTCTCACGTGACCAAATAGGTAAGTGAAAGAAACGCCCATATATTAGGCGTGTTTTAAAAACAAGGAACGCCCTTATACATGGCGTTTCTTAAGAAACGACCTGAACTAGGTCATTAATTAAAGAATCGACGCCCTGACCTAAGGCGTTAATTCAGTTCGTGACCCGTTCGAACCCAGAGCTTATCCAGGGAAAGATTAACCTAATCTAGTAAGTGTCTATTAGAGTAAGGACTCTATTAGGGATGTATTACCCTCAATCGAACACTATCTTTGTTAGGACTCCAAAATCCTATAAATATACCCGATCCATCCAACCCTAAACCATTTGATCGATCTACTGCTACACGGTAAGTGAAGAACATACGTTCTTCTTGTTTTCTTTTGCCCGTCTGTTTACAGTCGCATGAAGAATATTGATTATTCTTCCTCTCCTTTAATGCAGGTTAAGGATCAGGTGCTTGCGTAAAGAACGAGGTTATGATTCCTCGTTATTTGTCCTAGCTTCCGGTATGTCTGTGAAGATTATTAATCTTCCTTCGTTTCCTCTCCAGGTTGACAGAAGAACGATTGTTCTTCTTCTATTAAGTTGCAGTTGAAGCTTCAAAGCCCTTTCGTCTCCTTCATCCAGATCATAAGGTAGGATTTTCTCAAGTCTCGTAGCCCAAACTAAAAATAAATATAAGAAGCACCATGCATGATATATTTATACAGTTTGCATGTAGTTTTAATATTTTCTGTAAATTTTTCAAGAAACGTCCTTGAATAGGGCGCTACTTTAAAAGAAACGACCATCACAGTGGTCGTTAATTAAAAGTATACGCCTTGTATACAGGCGTTAATTTCATGAACAATCGCATGTAATCAATAATTGATCCTGTTTAAAATTCAATAAATATGAAATATCGATTCTAATATCTTGCATGACTCTACCTGTAAATTCCTGCTAATTTTCTTGTCATGATCATGTCTCCTGTCTTGGAAATTTATTTGTTGAAATATTGTAAATTCCTTGAATTCACGACCTTGACAACGTCGTTTTACACCTGTTAACGCCCCATCACAGGGCGTAAATTGAAAAGAAACGCCCCTTTCTAGGGCGCGTTTTCTGTAAATTCCTGAACTATGTATATCCTGTAAAATAAGATTAAACAGTAACGCCCCTTTCCAGGGCGTGTTTTAAATAAATCCTGAAAATTATTTATATTCTGTCAAATATTTAAATAATGAGACGCCTGCTTATATAGTCGTCAACTCTGAAGAAACGCCCCTGTCCAGGGCGCGTTTTATATAAATTATTGAAATAATGAAATTCTGTAAAACGGAACATATGTAAACGCCCTTATGTTAGGCGTTACTTACCTGACAAACGCCCCTGACTAGGGCGTGTTTTTCATGAATTAATAAAATTATTGAAAATTCTGTAAAATAGAAATATGTAAACGCCCTTCTGTTAGGCGTTAATTACTTGAGAAACGACTTGACCTAAGTCGTTATTTTACTGTAAAACTGATTTTTCCCTGTTTTTGTTAACCGATGATTTCCTATGTTATATAATATATATATCGGCACTATTCTCCACTCCGTGAGTATAGTCCCTGATGTGACACCAAAATGCAGCAATATACTATGAACCCCTCGGACTTAAATGTGCAAGCAATACAACAAGTTGGCAGCGTCACACTAGCGGACTCACTCGCGTTGGCCCACTCGGGTCCGTAGGTGGACCGGCGATGGTGGTGAGGGTCCGAAGTTGGACCTCGAGGCTCCAAGGATTTGACCAGCTAGGGATAGACCCCAATGGGCCAGGGATGCCCAATGTCAAGGGCGGCTGGCATGCCGAGGGCGTGGGATGTAATGTCACACTCACAACTCACCCGCGGTGGCACTTGACTAAACGGAATGTTGGAACGAGCTCTCTCTCACCGCCGACGGCACATCAAGGGATAATACTAAACTAAGCAATGATAATAAACCAGCAGAGGAGAGTGGACCGAAGCTCACCTGATCGGTGTGAAGACACCGATCCCGGCCGGAGACGAGGGCGAGCGGGGAAGTGTGGGTTCCCCGCACACTGCGCCGATGAAGCTTGAATCCTGCTTAATTAGTTGCATTCACTACACCTCTCACAGGAGGGTGAACTTGGGGTGGGGATTTCACTGTTACAATCAAACACTACCTCCGCACAGGGAGGGGCGCTAAGCCGGCCAGGCGAGGAGGGGAGATAAGCTCGATCGCGCCGACGGAGCACCCGGCCGAATCTGCCCGGGTCTGGGACAGCAAGAGAGGGGGTCGATGTAGTCGCCGCTGTGAGCTCTCCCGGACTCAGAACTTGATGAGACTTGCGCCAAAATGTTGCTGACGTACCCAGGTATGACTGTGATTTTTGGTGGACGGTTCCAGCGTCGCCACTGGTCGGAGTGGACCCTGGAGCAGGCACTCATCGTTCTGGTACAGACTGGTCCAGGATGTTGCAGCTGCTTGTCGAAGGTGCCACGATCACTCCCGAAGTCCGAATGAGGCGAGACCAAGTCGAGGACGTCCGTGGATGAGTCTTCTTCGAGCAGCAACCAAGAACAGCACCAGAAGATGTCGGGACGGTGAGGAGGCGTCCGTTGAGTGAGGCACTTCCTGGGCAGGACATAAACAGACTGTCTGCGCGCCCGGGGGAGAAAAAAATGGAAAAGGCACTTCCTGATGCCGAACGGGACGCCGCTTGTTGGTGCTGGTGGAAGACTTGTGGTAGCAGCTCTCGGTCAAGTGGCGCCTCCAGAAGTTGAAGGATGTGTCTGTGAGGGCTTCTGCACTGTGGCTCTGGTCCGGATTCTGATCCTGGTTGCGCAGTCAGACGAGAACGGGCGCCACGCACTGTTCCGAAGTTGGGACGCAGCAAGACCACCTTGGTTGCGAAGAAGACTCGCAGACCTTTCCGGCAATGTATGGTGCACCTCCAGACGATGTCGGATCACTCCGGAGCAGGCTCTGAAAGTCGGGCTTCTCCTGCTGGCAGCGAACCAAGGGGGCAGAACACTCTGTGGTGATTGTGGAGGGGCCTTGGGTGGAAGGTTAATGGAGGTGTTGAATGGAGGCCTAGGGAATGGGAAGGGTTGCTTTGGGAAGGGGAAAGGGTGTCTAGGAGAATGGATTCTCCCTTGAGAATGTGAAGGGGTTGTATGGGGAAGGGGAAAGGTTGCTTGGGAAGAGGGAGAGGTGCCTAGGAGAAAGGGGTTCCACCTAGGGGTTTGAGGGGGAGTAAATGGGAGGTATGGGGAAGGGGGAGGGGTCTTAAATAGGGGAGAATAGGGAGGAGAGAGAGTGAATTTCGAAATTTAGAGAGAGAGAGAGAGAATGAGAGAGCTAGAGAGAGAGAGAGGTGCACTTATGCTCAAATATTCAATACTTCATTAGCTCCAAATGGGGGGGATTGGGGTCCTATTTATAGGAAACCCACAATTTAACAAAAGACCCTGAGTTTTTGACTAATGACAATAAAGCCAGGGGGAAGGGGGGTGCCCATGGGCCTAGCCCACTTAATTGGGCCCAACTGACTCATTAACCACTCTAATGACAATTAACCTAGGTATATGACTCTTTAACCTAGGTACTTGACTCAATAAAAGGGAAATTACATAATCTATGACTCAAGAAAATATAAAAATTACAAGTCATGATTAAGAAAATGCCGCGAACATGATGACGCATAGCTGGCAAGCAACGGGACCCTCGAAAGAATGAGGAGTGGTAGGAGATGTCCTCATCATACCCCCGGGGTGCGGAGAACTCGACTCCGTCGAGTATGGGTCCACCGGGGTAGCGGTCCTCCAAAGTAGCTCCGGGCGAACCACGACCTCCAGACTCAACCCTGTGTCTGCGACCAGGGGACGGCTCTTCATCCTCTCAAGGTGGCTCAGGCGCACCCTCTTGCTGGCGATGGAACCCTGCTTGTCTAGTATTGCCTCCGTGTGCACACGTCGGGCTCTCAAGGTTATTTTGTGGGAGCTCTCCGGGGTGTCCCTCTCAAAGGAAGGTATAGGCTCAAAGCACTCACTAGGATCCACCGCGGTGCCCATATAGGGTGCCAGGTCAGCCACGTGAGAAGTGGGGAATATCCCATACCCCATTGGTAAATTCAATCCATAAGCTGTGTTGCCAAAGTCACTAGGAACAGGAAAAGGTCCAAGTCCTCGTGCCCTTGAATGGGAGGTGACCCTAAGGTAGGGCCACTCCGATGCCATCATCACCAAATTGCCTATTTGGAATTCCAAGTGACGCTCGTGAGCTCTTATCCGCTCTTTGTGAACCTCACCGCTCATTGCGAACTGCTTGCGTGTATGCGTATGCCATGTACTATGATGCGGTGTGGGTGTGAAAAGCTTGGTGTGTAAAGGTGGACCGGGGCAACCGTAAATTGACCTATCATGTTGTGATGCCATGTGGACCTTGATGAACTTGGGTGGGCCGGGGCAGCCACAAGTGGCCCTATCATGCATGGGCTTTATAACAATGGTTTGAGGGCCATGGTATCTATAGGGGAACCTATCACACAAAGTGGTGATGAATGTCGGGGGGCCTGGACATTCGTAGATGCTCCTACCATGCATATGATCAATGATGAATGAGGTAGGGCCGTTATACCCGAATATAGACCAATCATGCATCCTACTTGGCATGTGGGTGATATGAACGAGTGGACCCGACTTAAGAATCATGCCAAGTAGTGATGTATGCCAAGACTTATGCACTTTTGTACAAAAGATGTCTCCTATGTGTGGGCTTTTAGACTTCCATTGGAATGGGTCAAAGGGGTCTAGGAAGGTGGATATCCTGAAGTGGGGCACTTCCTCACTCCCTAAGTGTATATTACCCAATGTCATGGCGATCATGGTGTAATCTGAGTCTTGGGAGAGGTGGGCTTGGTCCAACATAGTGGGTGATGGTAGGAAAAGGTGGGTGGTGGGTGAGGTGGTTAGGCCACATGGGTATCCGTACTCCCATTGGAAGCGGTCAAAGGGATCATTGTATGGGTTGCCTAGAGAGAGGAACTCCATGTCCTCAAGGTTCCCAAATAGTGAGTCATCCTCCTCCAAGGTAATTGGGCCAAGGTCTCTAGTGGGTTGGCAAATCAAATCAATTGGAACCTCAATGGGTGGGGAGTGGGCCACGATGGGTTTCTCATCCTTGGGGAGAAAGAGGAGGATTTCACTCGTATAATGGCCACAAGTGTAGATGGAGGTGATGGAACTGGTGGTGGGGTATGCTAGGAAGATGGTGCTAGACTCCAATGGTCCTATGGCTAGCATATTGGTCAGGTGGACTTGCCATTGTAAGCAGTCCACTAAGTCCCCTAAGTCTTCCACAGGATAGGAGGTTTGAAGTGTGACATGGGAAGACTGGGTGGGCACAATGTGGGCTTGATATCCCAAGGGTGAATGGTAGGGTGCTGAGCTAGGA
This sequence comes from Amorphophallus konjac, assembly GCA_022559845.1. Classification (NCBI taxonomy): domain Eukaryota; kingdom Viridiplantae; phylum Streptophyta; class Magnoliopsida; order Alismatales; family Araceae; genus Amorphophallus; species Amorphophallus konjac. The sequence continues at coordinate 414,105,519 of CM040121.1, read as the reverse complement.
ATGGTGGGGCCCCGCTTGAGCCATTGGAGTACGGACTCATTCATGGTGACAATGTGTGGCTCATGAGGACCCGGACTAGGAGGAGTGGGTAAGTTTTGTGGCTCCTCCTCCTCAAAGGTGTAGGCTTGGGTTGGGCTTGATCGGGGAAGTTCTTGGGTTGGAATTGGGGTCGGGGGTGGAAGATAAGTTGGCTGAAGAGGTTTGGATTGGGGTGCATAGGTCTTTCTAAGATTGGCCCTCATTTCATCCCAAGATTCAATGGGTGCTTCCCCTTTGGCTTCTCTTAAACCTACAATGTCCTCCCATTCTTTCCTAGCTTGGCGCCAGAGCAAACTCTTGGCATAGTTGACTTGTATAGGCCCTGATAGAGTGAACCTCCCAAAGTGTCGATCTATGGAGTCCTCCCACTCTAGATATATACTAGGGCGGGTTCCATCAAACACAAAGGCTTCTAATGGGCCTAAGAGTGGCGAATATGCCAAGTATGAGGTAGTCATGATGGAGGACAAGGGTGATGCATGCAATGGCCCTAGGACAAGACTTAGTAGAGACAAGTCTAGAACTTGCTCTGATACCAATTTGATGTGACACCAAAATGCAGCAATATACTATGAACCCCTCGGACTTAAATGTGCAAGCAATACAACATGTTGGCAGCGTCACACTAGCGGACTCACTCGCGTTGGCCCACTCGGGTCCGTACGTGGACCGGCGATGGTGGTGAGGGTCCGAAGTTGGACCTCGAGGCTCCAAGGATTTGACCAGCTAGGGATAGACCCCAATGGGCCAGGGATGCCCAATGTCAAGGGCGGCTGGCATGCCGAGGGCGTGGGATGTAATGTCACACTCACAACTCACCCGCGGTGGCACTTGACTAAACGGAATGTTGGAACGAGCTCTCTCTCACCGCCGACGGCACATCAAGGGATAATACTAAACTAAGCAATGATAATAAACCAGCAGAGGAGAGTGGACCGAAGCTCACCTGATCGGTGTGAAGACACCGATCCCGGCCGGAGACGAGGGCGAGCGGGGAAGTGTGGGTTCCCCGCACACTGCGCCGATGAAGCTTGAATCCTGCTTAATTAGTTGCATTCACTACACCTCTCACAGGAGGGTGAACTTGGGGTGGGGATTTCACTGTTACAATCAAACACTACCTCCGCACAGGGAGGGGCGCTAAGCCGGCCAGGCGAGGAGGGGAGATAAGCTCGATCGCGCCGACGGAGCACCCGGCCGAATCTGCCCGGGTCTGGGACAGCAAGAGAGGGGGTCGATGTAGTCGCCGCTGTGAGCTCTCCCGGACTCAGAACTTGATGAGACTTGCGCCAAAATGTTGCTGACGTACCCAGGTATGACTGTGATTTTTGGTGGACGGTTCCAGCGTCGCCACTGGTCGGAGTGGACCCTGGAGCAGGCACTCATCGTTCTGGTACAGACTGGTCCAGGATGTTGCAGCTGCTTGTCGAAGGTGCCACGATCACTCCCGAAGTCCGAATGAGGCGAGACCAAGTCGAGGACGTCCGTGGATGAGTCTTCTTCGAGCAGCAACCAAGAACAGCACCAGAAGATGTCGGGACGGTGAGGAGGCGTCCGTTGAGTGAGGCACTTCCTGGGCAGGACATAAACAGACTGTCTGCGCGCCCGGGGGAGAAAAAATGGAAAAGGCACTTCCTGATGCCGAACGGGACGCCGCTTGTTGGTGCTGGTGGAAGACTTGTGGTAGCAGCTCTCGGTCAAGTGGTGCCTCCAGAAGTTGTAGGATGTGTCTGTGAGGGCTTCTGCACTGTGGCTCTGGTCCGGATTCTGATCCTGGTTGCGCAGTCAGACGAGAACGGGCGCCACGCACTGTTCCGAAGTCAGGACGCAGCAAGACCACCTTGGTTGCGAATAAGACTCGCAGACCTTTCCGGCGATGTATGGTGCACCTCCAGACGATGTCGGATCACTCCGGAGCAGGCTCTGAAAGTCGGGCTTCTCCTGCTGGCAGCGAACCAAGGGGGCAGAACACTCTGTGGTGATTGTGGAGGGGCCTTGGGTGGAAGGTTAATGGAGGTGTTGAATGGAGGCCTAGGGAATGGGAAGGGTTGCTTTGGGAAGGGGAAAGGGTGTCTAGGAGAATGGATTCTCCCTTGAGAATGTGAAGGGGTTGTATGGGGAAGGGGAAAGGTTGCTTGGGAAGAGGGAGAGGTGCCTAGGAGAAAGGGGTTCCACCTAGGGGTTTGAGGGGGAGTAAATGGGAGGTATGGGGAAGGGGGAGGGGTCTTAAATAGGGGAGAATAAGGAGGAGAGAGAGTGAATTTCGAAATTTAGAGAGAGAGAGAGAGAATGAGAGAGCTAGAGAGAGAGAGAGAGGTGCACTTATGCTCAAATATTCAATACTTCATTAGCTCCAAATGGGGGGGATTGGGGTCCTATTTATAGGAAACCCACAATTTAACAAAAGACCCTGAGTTTTTGACTAATGACAATAAAGCCAGGGGGAAGGGGGGTGCCCATGGGCCTAGCCCACTTAATTGGGCCCAACTGACTCATTAACCACTCTAATGACAATTAACCTAGGTATATGACTCTTTAACCTAGGTACTTGACTCAATAAAAGGGAAATTACATAATCTATGACTCAAGAAAATATAAAAATTACAAGTCATGATTAAGAAAATGCCGCGAACATGATGACGCATAGCTGGCAAGCAACGGGACCCTCGAAAGAATGAGGAGTGATAGGAGATGTCCTCATCAGTCCCACGTTTCACGTTGTTTCATCGATCACACTCAACTCTCATTGACATACAAGCTCTCCATTGGACATTCCGTTCCTTTGGACTAGCGAGTTAGTCATAGAGACCTCCGTAAGACTCCTCGTAGCCTTGGATTCCCTCAAGGCCGACTGAGCTGGTTGTACCCTAAAAACCCATTACACAATCCTTGCCATGTCAATCTAAAGAAACATGGTATACCGGCCCTTATGTTTATACAAAGAGTATATCATAAGAAAATTCTTAATGGGATGATGATATCATGCCATATCATGTCATTTTTGTAAACCTCAATTCTATGATAAGAATGAGGGTATCTTGCTTGATCTAATGTTTATGTGGACCTCAATTCTATATAAAGAATGTCCATATTGATTTGTCATGGGACCTAAGTTAAGGGAACCATATTCTACCTAGTTTTATTGATATCGTGATTTTACCGTTATTATCGCCAATCTATATCATTTGTCATATTTTTGGACTCTATTCTGTCAAAGTTGTCATACATGTCTACAAGCTTGATTATTGAAACTCTATATTGGCTATATAAACAAGAGTGGATGTCAAAAATACATGATAAGTGCCTGTGCATATAGGGCCCGATCTGGTCCTGGGAGGAGCACCCGAAAGTACTTGTTGATGGAGGCATCACCCACGACTCCCTTTGGCTCGGGTCCACTTCTTCACATTCGGGAGCTAGTTGAGTTTGGGCCTCACTCTATTAAGGCCCCTTATCCATTTTGTAGTTTTCCTTTGAGTCATTTTGATGTATTTCCATTTTATTTGAGTCATTTCCCTAAGTCTAGCACTTATTTTCCTATGTTTGGTATCATCATGATGTCTAATGTAAGCTATTGGGCCCCATTCGTTGGACTAGGCCCATTAGCACTCCCAACCCCCTTGGTTATTTGTAGTTGTTTATTTTGTCAGGGACTTATTGTAAAGAGTGGGTTGCCTATATATAGGACCCCACTCCCCTCATTTGAAGTTAATGAATGAATGATTACATCCTTTTGAGTTAAACTTGCCATTTGAGTTCAAATTGGAGTGATTCCTCTAGTTTTTGGGTGAGAGACCCTAGGGGAGAGATTCCCCACCCATTCCCCTCTTAATCTCTCTATTTCACCCCTCTTTCTCTCTCCTCCAACCCCAAATCCGAATTTCCTTCTCTCTCCTCCCTCCTCCCATCCACTTCCAACCTCCAACCACCTCCTTTAATGCCCTCCACTTCCCCATGGCCTCCATTACTCCACTCCCTAGTTCCTAGGTAGAAGTCTCCCCATTCCAACACCTTCCTCCACCTTCCAACCAAATCTACCCCATTCCAATGCAAGCACTCCACTTCCCAACATAATCACCCACCTTCCAAGACCTTTTGAATTTGAAATCCACCCTTCCCTCCACTCACTTGTGCCCCCCTCACCTTCTCCTCTCACCCACCTTCCCCAAAATTCGTAGCTCTTCCTCCTCCACCTGCTAGCACTTGCTTCCAGCCATTCTCCACCTCATTCCCCATCACCATTAGCTCCCTTCTCCACCCCACAAGAGCCCCCACTCTCCCTCAGGTCATTCCTACCATTTCCCTCCACCAAAGAAGCCACATCTCCCTCTCATTTCTTCTAGTAGGTTGGAGCTGTGCAGATCTGCAGAACAGCCCTTGTTGCAGCGTCAACCACGGATTCATCCTAGTTCTTCAGAAGACGTGGACTACCTTTCTGGAAAGGCCTTCCAGTCTACTTCACAGGCGAGGTGGAATCAACACGATCGGAGCTCGGAGCTGCCAGATAGAGCCATTCTCCCAACAGTGCGCAGAGAGGTCTTCATCCTGGACCAGAGCGTGGAAGATCCTTCTGCCACGACAAACCCCAGCGGATTCAGGCTGAAGCCCCTTCATCAAAGTTCTTCCTCTACCGGTCATCTTTCAAGATCAAGAAACAGAACCCCGTTCGGCCACCGGAGGAAGAAGTTACGAATTTTCTCCCCCGATCTATCTAGCTCTATTTTCTGCTGTCTACTCCGACCAGTACCCACTCTTCTGGGTGCCCCGGCCATCCTCGACCTCTGAATGCATCTCCGTCACCTCCTGCTGAAAGCTACCTCGACCACGAAGATGATGCCGCTGGTTGCGTGCTGATCGGAGCTCGGGAGGGCGCTCAGTCACTTCTGCAACTTGCTGTTACAGTCCAGACAGTACCTGCGGCTAGATAGAGGAGGCTACTTCCTGTTGCTGGTGCAGCCACCTCCGACCGTCTGAGCTTCCCCAAAAATTCTGGAGTCCACCTCTTCCAGTCAGGAAGCTTCAGGAGCTGGTTTCGATCAATTTGGAGTCTGGACAAGCCCGGCATAGCCATCACAGCGACCCCCTATCCAGAATTCCATATTGAAGCTGCAACTTCCCTAGTTCTCATTTCTCTTCGTTTCGGTCCACCAACCCCTCCCCGCTTGGCCGGCTGAAGGCCCCACCCTGCGTGGTGGTAGTGTTTGAATGTATCATATTAACCCCTACCCCAAGATCCCCCCTCCTGCGAGAGGAGTAGTTTTGTAAGTGGTTTGGCAGGTCAAGCGACACCGCCGCGACGTGTGGGGAACCACCGCCTCCCCGCTCGCCCTCGTCTCCGACCGGGACCGGTTTCTTCAAACCGGTCGAGTAAGTGTCTCTTCCTTGCTCACCTAGTGTAGCTCTCTCAATATTTGACTCATGCACCGCTGAATTCGTCAGGAGCGCCCGATCCTCAAGTCCATGACTTAGAGTGATCGCCGTGGGTTAGTGTGGCCCGGTGCCCGAGTGCACTTTGTCGGCCCCAATCGAATTGGGCAACCAACCTTGGGGAATCAATTCTTGGCCTTGCTGGCCCTCTACCAGCAAGGGTCCATTCCCATAAGTCACCCTTGGTATCACATAGTCACCCCGGGAATAGAGTGCAACGAAGAGAGCGGTGGCCCATTAAGGCCCATTTGTATGCTTAGATGTGCTTGTTTGACTAAGTCCGAGGTTGTGTCACATCAAGTGGTATCAGAGCAAGTTCACAACTTGTCTCTATCAAGTTGGTCCTAGGACATTTTTATGCATTTAGAGTCCTCAGTTGCATCTCCCATGTCCACTAGAATGGCCGCTTCATACCCGTCATATCCATCCCCATCAACTTTCCCAAGAAGCCCAAATCCTCATGGAAGTTCCATTACCAACAAAGTGGGTAGCAACACCTCTATCATAGAAGCCCTACCTAATGTCCTTAATCGGCTTGAAGATATCATGTCTCGACTCGACCGACTTGAAGGAAATAGCCGTGCACCAAGAGTAAATGAGAGTGACCTTTGGGGAAATCTAGAAACCATATTTTTAGAACACTTGAAAATTAAAACCCCCCCCCTTTGATGGATCCAATAGCCCAAGTCTTTACCTAGATTGGGAGATTTCTCTCGACCAATTCTTTAAAAGTTTCCCCTTGAACGAAGAAAGGAGAATGAGGCTAGCCAAGACACACCTCTCCAAACAAGCTAAAACTCATTGGTTAGTTGTGGAAGGTTTGAGAAAGATCCGTAGGGAGGCTCCAATTAGCACTTGGGATGAGATGAAGACCGAGCTTAGAAAACCCTACACTCTCCAACCCTCTCCCTCCTACTCAAATCACCAAAGTCCAAGGAGCACTTCAACTCCATCATCCCCACCCGGTCAATCCAAGACCCCAATCGACCCAATCCCCTCCATGATGACCACCACTCAACCAACCCTCACCATTCAAAACCAAGTGGACACCGTGTCCACCCCTCCACCTAGGCCCATGATTGTCACCACCCTCCAATCCAGAAGCTCCCACCAAACCCCTACCCCACAAAACCCCTTGGTCCCCACCACCACCCCTCCCTTGTCCCCGAAAAAGGACATTCCCCCCAAAACCAATCAACCCAAGCCACCCCAACCAACCCATCTCCCACTCCCTACCCCAAAAGTCCAAAGTCCTAGGCTTCCACTACTTCCCCTCCCTATCCAAGCCAAAGTTTCCCATCACCCACCACCCCGGGTACACCATGCACCAACCATCATCACCCCACCCCCAATAGACCTTCCCATTCCCTTGAGAAAGGAGACCACAACCATCTACATGGGAGTAGATGAACCCATCCCCATCATTGAGGAAACCCAAGTTCATATCCGTGGTAAGGAAGAATCACAAATGTCCCCTAGCTTGGACCCCCAAGAGCCACAAGCCTTCACAAATAGCACCATAATCATAGATGGGCCCCTAGCTAGATGGCTAAAGGAGAGACCACTTCACCCCATCGTGTCCTATGTTTACCCACCCATGGAGAAAAACATTCCCATTGCACCCATTAACTCCTATCACACCATAATCCAAACATCCTACCAAGTGGAAACCTTAGAGAATCTTCTTAAGGGCGTAGCATGGCAAATTGAGTTCACTAGCATGTTGACCCCTATGGCCAAACCACCTAAGAGCCTTGGCCTCCTACACCTATGCATAGGGTCTATCACCTCGATTTGCACCATTGGTTGCTACACTAGTGACCTCCTTCTATTCCTCCCTACACCCGATGAGCCCAACCTTCTCCTCGATTTAGAGCTTCTTATCTCGGGTAGAAAGCCTAGTCCTCCATTCATGGCCGACCATCCCACCAAAAACTTTGGCCCGATCACTTTACTAGAGGAGGAGAATCCACCATCAAGGGGTTGTGAGGACCAAAAGGACCTAGGGTTCCTCTCCTTAGGTGACCCTTACCATGACCCCTTCGATCCCTTCCTATACCCACCCATTATGATCCCAAACACTTTGTTCGGCCAACCCACTAGAAAACTTGGCCCACTTACCTTGGAGGAGGATGACTCACAATTTGGGAACCTTGAAGACATAGAGTGCCTCCCTCTAGGAAGACCTTTCTACAACCCCTTTGATCCCTTCCTATGGGAGTCTAGTTCCCCATGTAACCCAACCATCTTACCCACCACCCACCCTTTCCTACCCTCACCCATCATATTGGGCCAAACCAATCTCATCCATGGCCCGGGTTACACCTTGGGAGCCAAGACCTTGGGCCACATATCCCTAGGTAATAAAGTTGTGCCCCACCCCATGATGACCACCTTCTTAGATCCATTCGATCCGTTCCAATGGGAATTCAAAGGTTGTCCCACCCCTATACACATGGAAGTCACTTTTGGGAAAAGTATGCATGTGTCTAGGCTTTCCACACCCCTTGGCATGAACACTATGTTGGGTCCATTCATTCATATCACCCACATGTCAAGTAGAAAGCATGAGTGGTCCAAATTTGGATGTAGTGGTCCACCTTCATTCATCATGGGTCTTAAGCATATCAAAGGCATCTACGGATGTCCGGGTCCCCCGACATGCATCACCACTTTGCATGATAGATTCACATATGGTTGCCCCGGTCCACCTAAGCCCACCAAAGTCTACATGACAACATTGCATGATAAGTCCACATATGGTTGCCCCGGCCCACCAAGACTCATCAAGGTCCATATGGCATCATGGCATAAATGGTCTATATATGGTTGTCCAGGTCAACCCATAACCACTAGAAGGTCAGCACTCACAAAATTGCATGAGGAAATCCGCAAGCACATTAGCATAAAAAATGAGGCTTATAAAAGGTTGGCTGACTCTCACCGGCGCCACTTAGAGTTCCAAGAGGGTGACTTTGTGATGGTAAGGACGGAGAGGCTCTCCCCAGGAGCCAACTCCAAGTTGAGACCACGTGGGACTGGGCCCTTCCAGGTCTTGAGGCGTATTGGTGCGAATGCTTATGAATTAGATCTCCCCGAAGATTATGGGGTAAGTCCTACATTCAATGTCGCCGACTTAGTGTCTTACAAGGGCCCCACGGTGAGACCTAGTGAGGAGATCGAGCCCACTCCCTCCTTTGAGAGAGCACCCACCCGAGAGGAGAGTCCACTAGCCAAAAGAGCTCAGCGTGATCGCATTGAACAAATATTGGATGAGCAGGTCACTACCACCCGGAGCAAGGTCTATGAGCGCTATCTCGTCAGGTGGAAGGATCGGCCTCCGTTGGAAGACTCATGGGTAAGTCGGGAGGACCTACAGCGATTGGATCCAGATCTCCTCGAGCGGTACCTTAGCCGGATGAACCCTTACTCGACGGAGTCGAGCTCTTTGCGGCCCAGGGGATTTGATGGAGGCATCACCCACGACTCCCTTTGGCTCGGGTCCACTTCTTCACATTCGGGAGCTAGTTGAGTTTGGGCCTCACTCTATTAAGGCCCCTTATCCATTTTGTAGTTTTCCTTTGAGTCATTTTGATGTATTTCCATTTTATTTGAGTCATTTCCCTAAGTCTAGCACTTATTTTCCTATGTTTGGTATCATCATGATGTCTAATGTAAGCTATTGGGCCCCATTCGTTGGACTAGGCCCATTAGCACTCCCAACCCCCTTGGTTATTTGTAGTTGTTTATTTTGTCAGGGACTTATTGTAAAGAGTGGGTTGCCTATATATAGGACCCCACTCCCCTCATTTGAAGTTAATGAATGAATGATTACATCCTTTTGAGTTAAACTTGCCATTTGAGTTCAAATTGGAGTGATTCCTCTAGTTTTTGGGTGAGAGACCCTAGGGGAGAGATTCCCCACCCATTCCCCTCTTAATCTCTCTATTTCACCCCTCTTTCTCTCTCCTCCAACCCCAAATCCGAATTTCCTTCTCTCTCCTCCCTCCTCCCATCCACTTCCAACCTCCAACCACCTCCTTTAATGCCCTCCACTTCCCCATGGCCTCCATTACTCCACTCCCTAGTTCCTAGGTAGAAGTCTCCCCATTCCAACACCTTCCTCCACCTTCCAACCAAATCTACCCCATTCCAATGCAAGTACTCCACTTCCCAACATAATCACCCACCTTCCAAGACCTTTTGAATTTGAAATCCACCCTTCCCTCCACTCACTTGTGCCCCCCTCACCTTCTCCTCTCACCCACCTTCCCCAAAATTCGTAGCTCTTCCTCCTCCACCTGCTAGCACTTGCTTCTAGCCATTCTCCACCTCATTCCCCATCACCATTAGCTCCCTTCTCCACCCCACAAGAGCCCCCACTCTCCCTCAGGTCATTCCTACCATTTCCCTCCACCAAAGAAGCCACATCTCCCTCTCATTTCTTCTAGTAGGTTGGAGCTGTGTAGATCTGCAGAACAGCCCTTGTTGCAGCATCAACCACGGATTCATCCTAGTTCTTCAGAAGGCGTGGACTACCTTTCTGGAAAGGCCTTCCAGTCTACTTCGCAGGCGAGGTGGAATCAACACGATCGGAGCTCGGAGCTGCCAGATAGAGCCATTCTCCCAACAGTGCGCAAAGAGGTCTTCATCCTGGACCAGAGCATGGAAGATCCTTCTGCCACGACAAACTCCAGCGGATTCAGGCTGAAGCTCCTTCATCAAAGTTCTTTCTCTACCGGTCATCTTTCAAGATCAAGAAACAGAACCCCGTTCGGCCACCGGAGGAAGAAGTTACGAATTTTCTCCCCCGATCTATCTAGCTCTGTTTTCTGCTGTCTACTCCGACCAGTACCCACTCTTCTGGGTGCCCCGGCCATCCTCGACCTCTGAATGCATCTCCGTCACCTCCTACTGAAAGCTACCTCGACCACGAAGATGATGCCGCTGGTTTCGTGCTGATCGGAGCTCGGGAGGGCGCTCAGTCACTTCTGCAACTTTCTGTTACAGTCCAGACAGTACCTACGGCCAGACAGAGGAGGCTACTTCCTGTTGCTGGTGCAGCCACCTCCGACCGTCTGAGCTTCCCCAAAAATTCTGGAGTCCACCTCTTCCAGTCAGAAAGCTTCAGGAGCTGGTTTCGATCAGTTTGGAGTCCGGACAAGCCCGGCATAGCCATCACAGCGACCCCCTGTCCAGAATTCCAGATTGAAGCTGCAACTTCCCTAGTTTTCATTTCTCTTCGTTTCGGTCCACCAACCCCTCCCCGCTTGGCCGGCTGAAGGCCCCACCCTGCGTGGTGGTAGTGTTTGAATGTATCATATTAACCCCTACCCCAAGATCCCCCCTCCTGCGAGAGGAGTAGTTTTGTAAGTGGTTTGGCAGGTCAAGCGACACCGCCGCGGCGTGTGGGGAACCACCGCCTCCCCGCTCGCCCTCGTCTCCGACCGTGACCGATTTCTTCAAACCGGTCGAGTAAGTGTCTCTTCCTTGCTCACCTAGTGTAGCTCTCTCAATATTTGACTCATGCACCGCTGAATTCGTCAGGAGCGCCCGATCCTCAAGTCCATGACTTAGAGTGATCGCCGTGGGTTAGTGTGACCCGGTGCCCGAGTGCACTTTGTCGGCCCCAATCGAATTGGGCAACCAACCTTGGGGAATCAATTCTTGGCCTTGCTGCCCCTCTACCAGCAAGGGTCCATTCCCATAAGTCACCCTTGGTATCACATAGTCACCCCGGGAATAGAGTGCAACGAAGAGAGCGGTGGCCCATTAAGGCCCATTTGGATGCTTAGATGTGCTTGTTTGACTAAGTCCGAGGTTGTGTCACATCACTTGTGCCCATGGGAGTTAAAATGATAAGGTATTTGGCATTATACCGAGTACTTGACTTGCTTGATTAGACATTCCACACACATCTTGTACTTGAATCGTACTTGACTTTACATGAAATGCGTGGCCCGAAAAAGGGTAATTTACTTGCTTGATACATGATAGCCAAAGTTCTTGACATGACTTGTTAAACGTGCTTGCTTGAATACCTTGAATACACTTGTCATCTTGTTGGAAGTTCATGATTAAGTTCATCTTATTTCTTGATATTACATTCTCTCTATCTTGTCGTTTTATGCGAGCATGCATAGCTTTATTGCATTCATAAAAGATGTAATTACTTAAACCCCTTGCTAGTACTTGAGATATAATTTCCTACTGTGCGTTCGCTCATTCCGTTTGTCCCTTTGTACTTTTCAGGTAAGTCCGACGATGATGGAAGTCAATCGGATGGGAATGTTCAAGAGTGAAAGTGATAGAGCTGCTCAAGTGTCGTCTAGTCTTTCCTATAGTTTCTTGAGTCAAATATATATTCTTTTCCTTTTTATTAAACAGAGTATTGGATTTGTAATAGTCTATCCATTATGAAATAAAGGATTGGGTTATCTTGCTATTTTGCGCATCTCTATCTTTGCGTCGAATACACGACCACTCTGATTGATATGATTGATATAGACACGTCGCGCATCTCCGGGTATCTTCCGCGCTCGGGGCGTGACATAGCCCGTCTATGAAACATGCAACCTCGCTAGGGCGGTTGCCCCTAGACATCCAGTGCCAACAATATGTGGACATTCTTAAACAGTGAACTCCTTAGATGGATGGGCATCAGAAGACCATGGAGTCTTGTCACTCGGCACTAAGATATGGAGATTCGGTAACTTCTCTTGGCAATCAGACCTGAAACACAACTCTCTTGATAAAAGAGCAGGACGAGACTGAGGGAGAGCAACACATAGCGTTGACGTGGCCGGCGTGCTGATAAACTGAGAGAGATTGCATAAGGTGTGCAGAATGTCTTTAGAGAATACTGAGAATACGGCGAATTAGCCCTTGAACATGGAACTCATCAATCCCTTGGCAGTCGTATGAGTTAGCATAATCCGAGTAGAGAACCCTTCTTGACCAGTGAGTTGAACAGCTATGGAGCGAGAAGTAATAACAACATTAATAATCGAACCTCCGGTGAGCAAAGAGATTGCCACCAGCCTCGCTTTTGAAGAAACTGGCACTAGTGCAAGGGAACTCTTCTTAGCAACCATCTTTGGAAGGGCATGCTTATTCCCAAGATAGCCAGAGACCAGGGCGTGAATAGACATACGGCAAATGAAATCCTGAATTCTGTAATGCAGAACCGGCACTGAACTGTCCTGACTGGGCTCATTATCACCATGGGGACCAGACTCGAAGGGCACCGTAGGTGGCGCACACCCGCTCCGTGGGGTGGAAGTGGATGGAGAAGTGGAGGTAATAGGTTCTGATGGCGTGGAGGTTTTAATGGGGATGGCGATGTGAAGTGAAGGCGCAGGCAATGGGGTGATGATAGGCTGGGGTGAAGGTAAAGGGGGGGGTGGAGGTGAAGGCTGGAGTATAGCCTGCTCAGGCTCGAGCCACGATGGTGAAGAACATGGCAAAGGGGGTGAAGATGGTGGAGGTGATGGAGGCAATGGCGGTGGAGATGGCAGTGGGGGTAGTGGTGGAAGTGATGGAATAGGGGTTTTTGAAAGAGGAGGTGGTAAAGGCAGTGGTGATGGGTTAGGCAATAGTGAGGTTGGTGGAGATGGTGATGTGGTCGATGGAGGTAGTGGACATGGCGAGGGTGAAGAGGGGGGTCGTGGTGCCCACCGTCGATGTATCGACACAACGCGTCGAGTGGCGTTAGGGATAGAAGTAGTGGAAGCGGTGACGGTAGAAGAAGGGGAGGCACTGTCCTGAGTGGAGGCTTGGGTTTGTGGAGGTTGCGGAGATGGGGTAAGAGATTGCGAAGGTAACGGGGTAGGTGTCGGAGCGGGTGCAACACTAGACGAGGGATCATAGGGGTGCCCTTGGCCTTGAAATGGGGACGGCTGTGTTGGTGGCACTTCTTGTTGCTGCTGTTTGCTGCGAAGATGTAGAATGACTTTATGAAAAGCGGCCCAATCAATTCTCTTCTTCACTTCCAAGTCATAAATATAATCCCGGAACTCGGGGCAATCCTCAACCAAATGCCCATACGGGAGATGAAAATCACAAAACTGAAGCATATTCCCCACCGCGGGTTGGCAACGCACAACTGGAGGGAGCGGCAACGCATGAGTGGCCATCAAAGCCTGGAAAATATTGGTAAGGCACTCCGGCAATGGAGGGTGAGGAGCTCGCTTCGGGCAAGGCGGATGGGATATAGGTGGATAAGGTTGCGGAGACGGAAGCGGAGGTTGCGTAGGCAATAGTGCTTGGCCGGCGGCGGAGGGATTTGGTGAAGGCATATGTGGAGCGGGATGAGGGGGTATATAGATGGCATCCACTTGCTCGGGATGTGGTATTTCCTTGATCAGGGGTGGCGGCGGATGCGGAGAAGCGGAAGGCTGACTCGTGGAGGGCTGATATGTAGAGGTTTGACTCAAGGAGGGTGCGATGTAAGTGGATGGTTGACTCGTGGAGAGTGAAGGTTGATATGTGGATGTAGATGTGGATGGCGGTGTGTATGGAGATGCAGAAGGCGGAGAAGGCTCGAGGTCAAGGGGATCGTGGAGTTGTTGGCGAATGAAGCAGGCTCGGCTATAAAGTTATTGTCAGGAGGTGATGTCATTAAGGGCTAAGATGAACCGATACTCGGGCGTTGCGTTGGAGATAAGCATCTTGATTTGCTCTCCCTATGGAATACGCCCTAGGACTTACGCGGCAAGGCGACGCCAATGGTCAGCAAAGGTGCAGAAATTCTCGTCGGGCTTCATCTTCTCGTGGGCTAGATCCACCATAGAATACTTGGGCCCAACCTGGTCTTGAAATTGCTGAAGAAATTTCTCTTGAACGGCTTGGAAATTCACAACTTGCTCTTGCGGAAGAGAGAAGAACCAATCCAGAGTCGGGCCTTCCAAAGACAGACCGAATAGATAAGCCATTAAGCGTTGGTCATGTCGAAACTGGGCCGACACATAAAGAAACTCCTTCAAGTGCACGTAGGGGTCACTGACTCCACCATAGCGGTGATATGCGGGAATTTGTGAAGATGGCAGAAGCTGAAGATTTTGGAAAGTGAATGGAACACTTAAGGAAGATTTGGGATCGATTTGACATTGGAGTTCATCAAGTTGACGCTGGGTCTAAGAGATCATCTTCGGGGTAGAGAGAGACCGAGAAGAATATGGACCAGGAGCAGGGTAATGGGCCGGATAAGAGAATCTGGGCTGAGAAGAAGAAGGGCTCATTCCGGGAGTGGAAGGATATGCGGGCCTGGAAGGAGCATGAGCATAAGGACCCATTGGGCTAGCAGCATAAGCAGAGGAAGAATGAGGCCCATTAAGATAGAATTGGCTATTGGAAATCGGGCCAGCTGCATGGGAAGAAGACGGAGGCCCATGAAGATAGGAAGGCCAATTATGAGAAGAAGGCCCATTAAGATGATTTGCAATGAGACGTTGGGCCTGGGCCGGGTCCATTTAACGAACTAGACATGATAGATGGGCCGTGAGATTTGCCTGTTCCTCAGAAGGGTCAGAGGGACCACGGGAAGATGGGCCCACGTGGGAAGAGGATTCCACACGGGAATAGGAAGAAAATTGGGAAGAAGAATGATACAAGGGGTTGGAATGATGCTCCATGATGGTAAATGGAGACTTAATATAAGGATATCAAGGAGAATACAAGTGGGGAAGCAAGGGCTTAATGGGCTTGAGGACAGGAGGGGGGCTGACCCACTAACGCAAAGACCAAGGGAGAATGGGACTTAGGATAATGGACTAGATAATGGACACACAAAATGGGCTAAGCTAAATGGGCCTAACAACAACAAACATGTGGATGCAACACAAAACCACTAATGGGCTTGGACAAGCCCAAGCAACATAAACAATGCAATGTGAGAGGATTTCACCTAAGTCAAATAAGTTGATATGATGGGAAATATTTTAGAAGTTTTAATAGACCATTTAATGATTTGAGTTAAACATAATTCCCTCAAGATAGGAATCCTATGGGAATAAGGTCCAAACTTTAGGTTGATTAAGGTTAACTCCCTTACACGTATGCAAATGGAAGTCTAAGGGGTGGAAAGGTACAACCGGCCCGGCGTCCGTGTGGGAATCCATGGCTCACGGGGACTTACGGATGTCCCGGATAAGATCACCTAGTCGACCCCAAGGAATATGGAGGCGAGAGGATCACTTAGCAAGGGGTAATGCAACTATGATATGCAATGCATGGCCCTATGTGCACCCGAGTGCATGTAATTTCTAGCATAAAAGTGAAAAAAGAAAGCAAGATTTACCTATGCAAACACAATGGTATGAGTGAAAATAATATATGAACACGAAGACAATACAAAGGACAACAAGGCAGGACCAGGAAAAGACTCAATCAGAACCCGGAAGGCAAAGAAATCATCAATGCAAAATGTACCAGTGAATCTGCCCTTGAACCTGCATGCAGATTTTATGCACAAAATGTAAAAATGGAGTCAAGATTTGACTATGCACATGTGACCCAAATAATGCAAATAGTATATAGATGGAAAGACAATACAAAGGGCTACAGAACGGGCCCAAGATCAAGGCAATCGGACATCGGGAGGTCAATTAAATTGTCTAAGAAAGTTGGCCCCGTGAGCTTGTGCGCAGACCGCATGTAGATTTTATGCACAAAATGCTAACATGATGATAATATTTAACTAAGCAAATGTGACCCAAATGATGCAAATAAACTATGGATGGAAAGATAATACAAAGGACTACCCAATGGAAAAAAAGAAGCTCAAGCAGACGTCGGAAAGGCAATCAAATCATGAATCAATGTCGTACATGTGAACCTATCCCTGAGCCTGCCTGCAGACTTTATGCAGAAAACTCAAAAAGTATGACAATATTAGACAATGCAAATGTGACCCAAATAATACAAATAAGATATGGATGGAAAGACAATACAAAGGTCTATCCAATGGAACAAAAATCAGCGCAATCAGACCTCGGGATCAAAAGTTATGCCTCAACGAATAGGGGCCTGTGAGCACGTGCGTAGAACTGCCAAAATCCGTAAGTGGTCTACCAAATGACCATTTTTGTGCCCCTTGCGGTCTACCAGAAGACCGCCAGGCTACCAGAGTCCTTAAAATGCCCAAAACAGTGGGAGAATGGAGAAAATACTACCTAAACATGAACATGCACACACCTAACTTATAAAAGAGCATGAAAATAAATGTGATGGGCATTTTCGTCCCACCGTGATTGCCAAAAAATTGTAGGTTGTTTAATAGTTCTACCCCGCCCCTTTAAACTAATATCTATGCATGAATATGCAAGAATATGAACAAGGAAAAGGGGATAAAAGGAAAGACATACCGTGATCGCCACCAAAGATTTAACAACGCCAAAGGATGAAGAAAAGAGAAACGGCGACGTGTACCTAGGAAGAAGAAGACTTGATCGCGCTTAAGAACAAGGTAAAGTCCCGCAATCAATGACACCCAAGAGAGGGGATGAATTGGGTGATTATAACTTTTAGCAAATTTTTACCCGATTTAAATGAATATGATGAAGCATCAACTTTTTAGAAATGGCCATGTTCAATTCCTTCAGTTTCTCATTTTCTTTTTCAAGCTTTTTATCATGAACAAGTTCATTTTGACCATTGTCCATTGAACTTATTTTCTCTCTCAACTCTTTATTTTCATTTCTCAAGGAGGAAATTTGATCTTTGTGAAATTCAATGTTGAAGACATAAGCCTCAATCAATTCCTCTAAATGTGAGTATTTTTTATAGGAGAAATCACAGTTATTTTGTTCAACATTCTTTTTTAATTTTTTATTTTTAGATTTTAACTTCTTATATTTATTTGCAAGCTCATCGTATGCAACCAATAGATCATCAAGAGATATATTTTCAGAATCTGAATTTACCTCCAAGGGTGATCCATTCTGCTGATCACTGCCGTGATCACTAGTGCCTGCCATAAGACATTTGTCTTCATGCACTTCTTGGAAGCTGGCTAAGCCATCCAATATGTCCTTTGCGGAGCTGCAATAGGAGACAAAGGGAAAACTATTAGCATTAAGTGCGGCAGTGAATAAACTTAGAGCCAAGCAATTTTGATCATATTTGAACTTATAATCTGTAGTCCAGATAGATTTGTCTTCAGGCAACTCATAAGGACCATGTGAAATAAGCTTCCACAGCTTAGGATCGTATGAGTTGACTAGACTGTACATTCTTCTTAACCACAAATCAAAGTTAGAACCATCAAACACCGGTGGATAATTCAAGGTGTACATTTTGGTAGTCATTGATCTGGATCTCTCTAGATTGTTAAGTCTATGACAAATTGAGCCTTAGCTCTGATACCAATTGAAGTCCCGCGATCAATGACACCCAAGAGGGGGGGTGAATTGGGTGATTATAACTTTTAGCAAATTTTTACATGATTTAAAGGAGTATGATGAAGCATCAACTAGGAATTCAAATCTATTTAACCACAATCTAGATTTATCAAAATCTATCTCCATGATAGTTCCTTGATACAAGGTGGAGGTGTGAATCTAGGGATTCTACTCACGCAAGATGCTATTGTCCTGACAAGAGTGATCTTGTCGATTCAAAAACACCTTTTGATATATCAAAGATATATTTAGATAAAAGTGCGATTATGCTAAATCTGAAAGATCAAACCCGAAACAACAATATGCACTAACAATCACACGGAATGGAGGTAGAAGAAATGAGCCAGACCACACAATTCAAACCACAATGCACGATGATTTTTAAGGTGGTTCGGATGCAACGATGGCAACCTACGTCCACCCCTCACCAAAACCCAGTGAGGCTTCACTGATGTAAACCAGCATGGGGATAAATCCCCAACACGGAGCTGAGCTCCAATACACACGCAGGACGACGCCTGCAATCACAAGGGGAACAAACCCCAACACACACACACACACACACACACACACACACGGGGACACCCCCCAACACACACACACGAAGAAGAAGTCTCCCACACGATCCGACGACCAGATCAAACACACACACACACACACGCTGCAACAACTGCAGCACAAGAAACCACACGACCGTACGCAGACGGTCACACATACACAAACATACGGATATGGGTAAAACCACACACACACACACACACACACATACACACACACACACACACACACACACACACACACACACACAAGTGTAGATCTGAAACGATCCACACACACACACACTGATGTTCATAGATTTAGAAGATTACACACATGAAGCTCAAGAAATTTAGCAAAAGAAACACAAATTAAAAACTTCTGATTTAGGCTCCCCCTGAGTAGATGATGCAGATTCTAAATGAAGCTTGCTTCTCCACTTGATTACCAATTGATTGGCTTCTTCTAGATCTTGAAAAGCTTGAGATTTGATGAAGAACTCCTGGACGGATCACCGTTCACGGAGTTATTCCTGCAGCTCTTTTTCCCCTTTGATAGCCTCCCTTTGATCCCCTTGCTTCATTAGGGTTTTTTGGCCCAAGAGTTGTTTTTATAAGACCTAGTATGGTCAAGGGACAAGCCAGAAACCAGATCCACGATTTTAGACAAGTTGGGAGGCTTTTAGACCAAAAAGTCCAAGAGGAAGGCTTTGAACACGCTCAAGAAACAAAGTCAACAAAAGCTGCCTCGGGGCTGGCGGTTGACCGACAGGAGGGGGCAGTCGACCAAAAATTTGCAGAGTTTGAACTTTTCAGTGTTGGGAAAATCGGTCGACTGGCTCTGGGTTGGCGGTCGACTGAAATCGGGAAAAGTCTAGATTTCTAGGTGCTGGTAAATCAAGTCGACCGGACCAGTCTTCCAGGTCGACCGAAGTCTTGAAAACTTGTAAAACAACATAGTTCAATCCATGGATCATATCATTATAGAATATACTGTAAGACCACACTTTGTTCCATTCAATTTGAGTTAGTTTGGATTCATTCTAGGCTTTTGAAACACGATCCTTTTGAGGTTCATATCCTTGTTCAATTCATGCATTTTAGTTTAAATATGGCTTTGATTATGCACAGAATGCATTCAACATTATGCAAAAGACTCATGAAATTTCATTTCAAAATGATTCTTTGTGGAAATGCAAGGAACAAGTTCAACCTATTAAGAGCACATGAAAAGATATGCATGAGAAACCTTTGAAAGCCTGAGTATAATAGCTTCCAATCTATTGATCAAGGTTAAGTCAATAGATCCACCAACAATCAAATTCATATGTTCAAGCATAGAGAACCTTTTCACATCAGACCAAATCAACTTCTCATGGAGGCTAGTCGACTTTACTTGCTTTACCAGAATTGAGAATGCCATAGCATTACCAAGGGTTCTTCAAGAGTGTAGACAAGGTTTACCACTTATTTTAGATTGTAGTTAGCAATGTGCTTATCCACACGTTGTTTTATTTTCCAAGTGACCACCATGATGTTTTATCCTACAATTCAAGATAGTCAAGGTTAATACATCATGAGATGCACAAAGACTTTGTTCACGGTTAAAAACTATGAAACCTCTTGGAAAACCAACAATTCCAACCAAGAATTAAGACCATATAGCAATGCATTTAACCAACATGTTTGAGCCTGCCTCAAAAGCCATTTGCTATAACCAACATGTTTAAGCCTGCCTCAAAAGCCATTTGCCATCTCAACTATATTTGAACAACAACATGAGTGCATAGAACATGTGCAAGCAATAACATGTGCAAGCAAACATAAAGTTTAGTTATCATCAAAAATATATGCAAGGCATATACAACATTCTCCCCCTTTTTGATGATGACAAACTTTATGACGGACACAGACAAGATCATATTCTTCTCCCCCTTTGACATTATCAAAAAGTGTGAGGACGGCAATGAAGTTCAAATTTCAGCAAGTAGATTCATAAATCAATGAGAGCCCACTTCAGAAGTTCAAATGAGGCAATAGCAAGGCAAGGATATGGGGAACAAAAGACATGTTGATTCTTTGTGATTCCAATTGTTGATTATGGAGACAGAAAGGTGTGTAGTCTTAAGAGTTGTAGACCAAGAATCACAATTCAAGATGATACCATTCAAAGCCAACACCCCATGTAGCAAGTGTAAAGAATTTGAAGTCTAAAATTTTGAAATTTTATTGATTTTTAGATTTTTAGATTTTATTTTGAAATGCATGAAGCTAGATACATACAAATGATGACATATGAAATGCACACAATGCAACCAAGCAAGTATATATATATATGTGTGTGCAACATATCTCCCCCTTACTTATATAAGAAGGGAATGGGTATAAGAAAGATGCATGAGAGTCATGACAACCGGAATGCACATGTGTAGCACATAGGAGATTATGCAATCATATAGGAGATTCATGCAATTGCTAAAGAAGTCAATCAATTTTCTGAATACATAATAAATCAAATTTCCAGATGTGCAAGTGATTAACATGAAATATGATAGTTTCAATATGGATATTCAAATTTTCAGATCAACACAATGAGACATTTTACAGACTGCACTTCAATTTTGAGAACAGCGTATTAGAGACTACGCTCTGTCACAAAGAAATTTTCAGAATTTTTTTTTATTCAAAAACTTTTACAATGACAATCAGAATTTTCTAAGAATGATCAGGTTTAAATAATTCCTTTTTACGCGAGTAGACGCATGGAGCCGGTTACTAAGAATATTGAACCGTTTCACTTCATTTTGAATAGAGGTACTTTAGTCAACACTTTTCAGAAATGAACCACATCACGTCTTAGGTGACGTGCATCCAATTTACTCAGTGAAGCTAAGCATTGCCCTGCCTTTTCTTTTCAAATTCTTTCTTCAAAAATTAGACAGGTAGCTTTTTCCTCAACTACCTCTTCAACATATATGCAGCAAGTTTAATATCTCTAGACTGTTGAAAAGAAATTCATATATCCTTATCTTTAACACTCTTTTTCACATTTTGTGTATGATGTGTGTGAATTTGATTCAGCATGTACACCGAAAATATTATGAATACATAACAGTGCAGCTCCCCCTAAATAAATACACATATCAAAAATTTATTCCCACTGAGTGTATGACATGAAACACTCCAGTAATGACTCAAATGTAATATTATTTAGCAAAAATTATGAGATCTTAAAAATTTCAAGGCTGGGGGTGAATAGCATATAATAACATGCAAGCACACAACTTGAAAGTTATGCAATGTGCAATGTAAGTGCAGAATGCATCATGAATGCAAATTTTTAGATTTTTATTTGAATGTCCTGAGTGCAATGTAAAGTGTAAGACGTAGCATGGATACAAATTGCAAATTTTCAATGTTTCATTTGAATGATCTAAATGCACCTAATGCATTGAATTCTAATGCATGCACTCTATAACTATATGAGAATGGAATGCAAGATGCAAAAGCAAGATGGGATGGCTTGATTTTCAGAACATTTGTCAGATTCCACAAGAGGGCATTCAGGTTTGAAAGATGAACAACAAGCATTTTCCATCTCATGGCCTGTATGAACAAGGGTGCAGAAAAGATCAGAAATGAGTAATGCAACCCATTTTATTTTCAAAAACTTTTCAAACAAAAATAGATTTTAAATCACTTTTCAAAAGTTTTGAAGACATTCACAAGCCATTCGAGAATTCACATTTCCATTGTAGAACTTTTCACGTCATTAAGGATCAACTTCAGAAAATTAGAAGCAATTCATCATAAGCATGTTGGATGTTACAATTGAAGATCACTCAGTCAATAGAAAATGAAACAGCATTCATTTCAAGTTGTTTAGCCAGCAAGACTCCCCCTTGACAAATACATGAATTTTAAAAAAAATCAGTGAAAGTGTAATGTGTTCTCTTATGACATGGAGCTAGCTAACAAAGGAGCATAGAATAGCATCAGAAAATTCATTCAAGGCCAATCATTCGATTTCTTCAATTTATGGTACGAGATGGAGAACTTCGGTCCAAAGATCAACTCACGCATAGTGAGAGTTTCCAGGTGAACATAATCCACCTTTTCACTACTCGGTATTTGATATATCAGATACTCAATTAAGCTCAAATGTGCTCAAGCAATCAGATTGAAGGATGTTCAATAGTCAACATAATCTTCAAGATTTTCAATTTCATTCAACCAGTAAGTAAATTAATAACAACAGAATAGAGGAACAATCATTTCAGGTATGTAGAAGCAATACCTGTCATTAGAATAACATCACCAAATCCCATAGGCTAATGAAATTTCATTTCCATAGCAAGAGGTTGAATTACCTTAGTTCATCAGAAGGTACATTAGCCTTCAAGCACCACAATCACTAACCTCATGAAGGTTAGTATTTCACATTTTTGTTTTCTTACCTTTTCCTTTAGAATCTATTATTTTTCTCAATTTCTTCATGACCCTCAAGTCACTCCTGTAATCAAAGTTCTCATATTGCAGATTTGGATACCCAAGCTTCCTTGGATCCCTGGAGTTTAGCAGCACTTTGAGAAGTGCATTCCATAGTCTCACACATGCAAATATCAAGTTACATCAACAATGTATATGTATGAGAATGGAATGCAAGATGCAAAAGCAAGATGGGACGGCTTGATTTTCAGAACATTTGTCAGATTCCACAAGAGGGCATTCAGTTCTGAAAGATCAAACCCGAAACAACAATATGCACTAACAATCACATGGAATTGAGGTAGAAGAACTGAGCCAAACCACACAATTCAAACCACAATGCACGATGATTTTTAAGGTGGTTCGGATGCAACGACAGCAACCTACGTCCACCTCTCACCAAAACCTGGTGAGGCTTCACTGCAGTAAACCCGCATGGGGATAAATCCCCAACACGGAGCCAAGCTCCAATACACACGTAGGACGACGCCTGCAAACATACGGGGAAGAAAACCCAACACATACACACACACACGGGGACACCCCCCAACACACACACACGGAGAAGAAGTCTCCCACACGATCCGACGACCGGATCACAAACACACACACACACACACACACACTGCAACAACTGCAGCACAAGAAACCACACGACAGTACGCAGACGGTCACACACATACAAACATGTGAATCGGGGTAAATCCATACACACACAAGTGTAGATCTTGAAACAATCCACACACACACACACAAGTGTAGATCTGAAATGATCCACACACACACACACACACTGATGTTCACAGATTTAGAAGATTACACACATGAAGCTCAAGAAATTTAGCAGAAGAAACACAAATGAAAAACTTCTGATTTAGGCTTCCCCTGAGTAGATGATGCAGATTCTAAATGAAGCTTGCTTCTCCACTTGATTCCCAATTGATTTGCTTCTTCTAGATCTTGAAAAGCTTGAGATTTGATGAAGAACTTCTGGACGGATCACTATTCACGGAGTTGTTCCTGCAGCTCTTTTTCTCTTTTGATAGCCTCCCTTTGATTCCCTTGCTTCATTAGGGTTTCTTGGCCCAAGAGTTATTTTTATAAGACCTAGGGTGGTCAAGGGACAAGCCAGAAATCAGATCCATGATTTTAGGCAAGTTGGGAGGCTTTTAGACCAAAAAGTCCAAGAGGAAGGCTTTGAATACGCTCAAGAAACAAAGTCAATAAAAGTCAACGCTGGGAAAATCGGTCGACCGGCCCTAGGTTGGCGGTCGACCAAAATCTGGAAAAGTCCAGATTTTTAGGTGCCGGTAAATCAGGTCGACCGGACCAGTCTTCCAGGTCGACCGAACTCTGGAAAACCTACAAAACAACATAGTTCAGTCCATGGATATTATCATTATAGAATATACTATAAGACCACACTTTGTTCCATTCAATTTGAGTTAGTTTGGACTCATTCTAGGCTTTTGAAACACGATCCTTTTGAGGTTCATATCCTCGTTCAATTCATGCATTTTAGTTTAAATCTGGCTTTGATTATGCACGGAATGCATTCAACATTATGCAAAAGACTCATGAAATTTCATTTCAAAATGATTGTTTGTAAAAATGCAAGGAACAAGTTCAACCCATTAAGAGCACATGAAAAGATATGCATGAGAAACCTTTGAAAGCCTGAGTATCATAGCTTCCAATCTATTGATCAAGGTTAACTCAATAGATCCACCAAAAATCAAATTCATATGTTCAAGCATAGAGAACCTTTTCACATCAGACCAAATCAACTTCCCATGGAAGCTAGTCGACTTTACTTGCTTTACCAGAATTGAGAATGCCATAGCCTTACCAAGGGTTCTTCAAGAGTGTAGACAAGGTTTACCACTTATTTTAGATTGTAGATAGCAATGTGCTTATCCACACGTTGTTTTACCTTCCAAGCGACCACCATGATGTTTTATCCTACAATTCAAGATAGTCAAGGTTAATACATCATGAGATGCACAAAGACTTTGTTCACGGTTAAAAGCTATGAAACCTCTTGGAAAACCAACAATTACAACCAAGAATCAAGACCATATAGCAATGCATTTAATCAACATGTTTGAGCCTGCCTCAAAAGCCATTTGCCATAACCAACAAGTTTGAGCCTGCCTCAAAAGCCATTTGCCATCTCAACCATATTTGAACAACAACATGAGTGCACAGAATATGTGCAAGCAAACATAAAGTTTAGTTATCATCAAAAATATATGCAAGGTATATACAACACAAGGTGCGGGGAACTTTATAGATTCAACCTCCTCTCCTTCCAGCCGGGTAGAAGAAGAGGGCCTCGCGTTCATATTATGCTCTCCTGCAAAACAAAGATCAACACAAAGATAAAAAGCCATTAGATCATGAAGTGGAATATCTATCCCACAGTGGTAAAATAGGGGTAGAAATTACGGGTAAACTCATCGGGGGGAGGTTTTTAACACCTGTGGAAGGGTGCAAAAGAGAGGTATGTGTGTTGTGAATGCATGAGAGTTGAAATCACAAGATAAGATGCAAAGAATAAGGAGAAATCGTTGATGCAAAACGCACAAAAGTGCATGTGTAGCAGAAAGTGCAGAAAACTGTGATAAAACTAAGATTTGGGAGGATGAGAACTAAGAGAATAGATAACGAAATTAAGCCCTTGAGCATGGAATAGAAAACCAATACTTCCCTCTTCAAGCTAGGGTAGAAGAGACGGTATGACGTTGCAACATGGCTTCGCCCAGAACCGAGAAAGAGCCCCCATGTCGCCACTGCAAACTCGGTGCTTTAAATAGGAGCAAGAAACTTCGAGAGATATATCTGAGATAAACACCCAATTTCGAGGATATAGATGCATAAACCTCAAGATAATAGTGGTGGGAAGAGTCCCAAATCAATGGAAACCGAGGTGGAGGCTTATCTCCCTCGAAAGTGATGTCAACAAGAATTCTAAATATACCCACGGTGAAGAAATCAGAGTTTAGAAAGTTTAGGACTCTCTGTCTGGAAAACGGTCTATCGTACGGCTATTTCTTGGTGAAAACGGTCTAGGGAAGGACCAAAAGGGGATGGCAAACAGTCTAGGAGGTGACCGCAAGGCTCCAATGGTGAAACGGGGTGATTTCGGATAAGTTTCTGAAAAATGGTTTAGTGAATGGCCGTTTCTTGTGCGCTAGCGGTCTAGCAAATGACCGCTAGGCTGCTGGAGGAAAAATTCTGGGTAGACTTTGCTGGGCTTTTGAAAGTAGGGCATATCTCTCAAACTGTGTAGAATTGATGAAAGTGGTAGAAGATGAAATTGTAGATAACGGAAAGGTGAACAACTTTTGTGAAGAGTTCAAGATGAGAAAACTAATGAAAGAGGGAGAAAATGAGGAGAGAACAGAGAGAGAAAATTCTGGGACATAGGTGAACAGCATAGCCTGCCAGAAAAATATGAATAACTTAAAATCAATGGAGAACTAGCTAATGGTGTAGAAGAAGAAATTGTAGAGCATTAAAAGATGAACAACTTTGGTGAAGGGTACTTTGTGAATAGAGGATTATAAGAGGATGAAAAATGGTCATTTTTAAGACTACACAGCGAAAGGAGCCGAATGCTTGATGTAAAGTCGACCTAAATGGGCCGCAAGTTGACTTGGAAGGCCGAAAGTTGATAAGATAAGCTCCAGGACTCTAAGAAATCATGATCTCCAAAGTCTAAAGGTTAGAGAACAATGAAATGGGCTCGAAATCCATCCAAGGAAGGCTCCAAAATAATGGATAATTCGAGACATCAAAATGATGAATAAGAGAAATGACGCAACTTGCGGGCTAAAATGGGTGTCAACACATGCCTCACATAAAATGGATGTTTACTGTTTCTATTATGGTAAGCATGGACATATTGTGCATGATTATTTTATCTTGAAGAATGATGAATTAAAAGCAGGGAATATCAGGAGAAACAATGCAGGAAGCATTGTCAAAGGAAAGGTCTACGCCGGGAGGAAGCATGCTCAGCACACTTCCATTCAAAAGCCCGAAAATGGCCTGATGTGACGACGCAGCCCTCAGGATAGGTCGATGCACCCTAAAGCCAGCAGAAGAACCTTTCCTCCTCACTGCTCTCACTATGGAAACATTGTCCATACAATCAAAGACTGTTAGCATTTAAAGGGTAGAACCCACGTTCATGCCAAAAAGGGTAATTTCCATGCTCATCCCCAAAAGCTCAAATCCCATGCACACAAGAAAAATGGGAATTATAATGTGTGCTACTTTTATTGCGGTGAGTATGGACATATGCTTGATAATTGTCATTGGATGAAAAGTGATTAACTGAATGTAGCAAAAAAAAGAAACATACATATTAGAAATGCTGCTAACCATCAAGGACCCATGAAAACTTGGGTACCTAAAGATCCCAAATGAGAATTTTGAGTGTAGGGTGCCTTGGAGCTGAGCAAAGGATGATCAAGAAGTTGAATGCTCAAAGTGTAATGCCCTGGATCCTTGGTAGGTCTCGCTGGATCTTTATTGGATCTTTCCGGTTTGTTTCGGTGAGTTTCGGTTCGCTTTTGTGGCTTCCGAGTTGAGCTTTACGATCCGTGTGGGTTTTTCTCTCATACTAGTTACGGAACCCTACGGTGAGTTTGGTTGTTAGTTCCTCGACTCGTGAATGCTGCAGCGACGATGTACTCTTCGAGCCGGTCGTTTCGACTATTTTTGCATATTTTTCGAAGACAGAGCCAGAAATTAGATTTTTCAGAAATTAGGAAAATTCCTAATTTCTTTTCTTTTTTCTTTTCCTTCCTCTCTCCTCCCTTCTCATTTCGCCGCCGCCGTCTCTCTCTCCCGTTTTCTCTCCTCTCGAGCTTCCTCGGCTCCGGCTGCAGACGGAGGACCTAGGAGCGAGCGTTGGGGATGCTGTGGAGCTGACTGGGTGTGCGATAGGGCGAGGATGGAGTGGCTTTGGCGCGATCCCAAACGGTGGATTCAAAGCCGGTGTTTGAGCTCGTGGCGTGGTTTTCGGCGCGGATTAGTCCCTTCGGGGCACGGTTTCTTCGGTGGAGGTAGGGAGACGGACCGCCACCTTGTTCTGCACATTTCCTCTGTTTCCGTGCATGATTTGGTGCTCGATCGGGGGAGATCGGGCCGGTTTTGTGAAACTCGTAGTTTTTGGAGTTTTCAGGGTTCGCCGAAAAACGGCAACCATTCGTGGTGTGGTTAGTGTCTAACTGACCGCTGGGATGTCTGGATCCCATCCATGCTAGTTTCGTGTCGATCGGTTGTCATTCGAGGCCGGTAGGAGTCCGGGAACCTCGGTGGCTTGTTTAGGGTCGATTCGTTAGAATCGCCCCGATCTCTCGTTTTAGTGCGTGCATGTGGGCTTTTTAGCCTCCTAGTGTGGCTTTTCATCGTCTAGTCTTGTTTCCCCTGCGCTTCGGCGTGAATGGGGTGTGGAACGGCTCGATTTGGCCAATCCACTGTTTTCCCGCCGTGACCGGTGTAGCGGTCGTTTCAGTGACCGCCAGAGGTCCCTGACGGCCCTACCATAAACCGTCCCAGCGTCTGGGCGTTTTTAGTTCTTCGTGGGTTTGAGGGTGTGACGGCCCAGGGGAGGTGCGTCACAGCTCTCTGACGCGTTCGGGGTGATGCGTCACGCCTGTTTTGTTGTTTAGCATTTTGGTTAAGGCGGTTCCTCTGACGCACCTGCCCTAGTGCGTCAGAGTCTTGTAACGCGCCTGGTGTAGGCCGTTACAATGCGTTTGACTTGGAGTTTGACCGTTGAGTCGGTTTGTGTAACGGTAGTGTCCCCGTGCGTCACAGCGTTGTAACGCGCCTGCCCCAGGCCGTTACATGCTGTTTTGGCCGAGTTGGGTGGTTGTGCTGTTGGCTCTAATGGCCATGCCCTCGTGCATTAGGCTTGTGTAACGCGTCCGTGATGGACCGTTATGTGCCTTTCGGCCATTGTTTCTTGACTTGAGCCAGTTGACCATGGCGCGCCTGCTTTGCCATGTTAGGCTGTGTGACGCGCCTGGTCTAGCGCGTTACGTGGTTCGAGTTGTCATTTTAAGCTTGAGGTCTGTTGGCCCTGACGGTCCGGGTCGGGCGCGTCAGAACGGTGTAACGTGCCTGGTGTAGGACGTTACGTGCCTTGTCTGTTTTAGAAGTTGGTTAGGGCGGTGTATGTGACGGCTCCCATGGCGACCGTCACGTTTCTGTAGCGCGTCTGTGATAGACCGCCACAGTGGGTGTGTAACGGCCCAGCGTTAGACCGTCACGTTCGTGTAACGGACTAAGGGTGGTGTGTTACAGCCCTTGTGCTCCGATTTCCGTTGTTTTGGTTTCTGACTGTCTTGGCTTATCCTTGTGGTCTGCCCGCTTTCCCATGGATGTCTCCTGACACCCTATGAGGGCCAAGACTACGTCGTAAGGTGGCCAGGAGTCTTCTTGCTTGAGGTAGGATTCTCTTTCCTACTATTGAGTCGTCGTTGTTTGGTTCCGGTCAACCCGGGGTGACCAAGTGGTTGACAGGCGACCTTGTGTGGGTGTCTTGGCAGTTTTGTCCAATCCGAGACACTGGTTCTGGATGTCTCGAGGTATTGTTTTACCTTGTTTTGCGTGTCTAGGCGTGCTGAGGGTCTCCGGTGTTTCCTCAGGTCTCCGTGAGTCGTTTCCTGCGGAGTGTTGTTTCTCGTGGCTTAGGATTAGACCGATTGGTGGCTTGTCCCGCTGTCTGTGACGATCTTGCCTTTGAGTCATCCGACTCAAGGATCATTACGTGGTAGGTCTAGTTGCCTTGTCCAGAGTCTGTTGGCAGTGGTTGTGCTGCCATTGGTGCCTCAAAGTACGTGTCATGGGGCGTTCTTGCCTGCTTGTACTTCGGCACTTGTGTTTTTGAGTCTGTGTGTCTTGTGAGCCTCCATTTGTTGTTAGCCTGAGGCCTTTGAGTTGCCGACCCGCCTACGGATGGCGGAGGGGTGTTCCCGAGATACGGTTTGTAAGCTAGTTCCGTGGGCTCCTAGCCAACGGTAGCGTCCTACCGAGGGAGAAAACTAGCTGGAGTAGCTGGCTTAGGCTAGAGCCAGTGTGTGCACACGTGGTGAGGGGCTTTGGACTTACGTCGACGGGCGTGACCCTGACTGGATACTTGATGTTGTTGTTCCTGTTTGGTTTAGTGCGGGGGTCTGCGACTCTACCGTGGCTTCAGCGGTATTATAGGTGAGACACTCGTGGCACAGCATAAGACGTCTGTGGACGCAGCTGGCCGTTGCTCTGGTAGAGAGGCGCGTCCATCTGTGACGCGTGGCTCTCCTCTGCTCTTTGCGTTTCTTGCGTGTCGTGACCTTTCCGAGTTAGCCCTCTCGTGGACCTACTCGAGGTCAGCGTGGTGTGCGCGACTTTCTAGTCGTGGGTGTGTCGTCGTGTCTGTCGGTCGTCTGCGTGGGTCTTTTCTAGACCTTCTGTCGGTCCTTGCAGGTCTTCATCTTAGGCCTGGTGTCGTGTTGGCAGATCGGTAACTTCTGACTTTGCTAGATCAGATTCGCCCTTTTGTCACTGTTTGGAGTAGTTTGGGGTGCCGAGGTTAGTTCGGACGCCGCTTGTCTGGCGCGGGTTCTCTCCCTTTCCTACTTGTTCCCTACTCCTGCTCCCCGTCTGTTCTCTACTGCTCGTAGCGTAGTTTTATAGCTTTGTAGTGTAGTTTTCCCTCTTTACTACACCTGCTGTTCTTCCTGTTGTTTTTGTTGTTCCGTGTTACTACGTGTTTTTCAGTGGGGATCCGTGTGACCCCTACTGAGCCAGTGACACGAGGCTCACCCCTGCTTTTCAAGTGGGGTGACGTCGTTCATTCTGCTTCCGCGTGGTTCCTGGAGCGCTTGCTCGTAGCGTGTCGTTGTGGCCAGCTGGTACCTGCGTCGGGCTTCCCCCGACTTTTAGGTACGTCTTTCCTTTCTGTCGACTATACTGTGCTAGACTTGCTGTCTTTAGCTTTGGACTTGACTCTGGTGTATAATTGTTAAATTGAAACTATTAATTAAAAAAAGTAATTTTATTTCTGCTACTTTAGCAAACCGATCTAATAAAATTTAATTGCTTCTGTTATATCTCTGTGGCTTCAATGTACTCTACACATGCCTTTATCCCTTCGGAGCTTTCCCGCTCTTGGGAGGCCTCGCGGGTTCCAAGTGGTATCACGTGTATTGTGTAGTCCTACCGGGTATACCTGGTATCCGAGATCCGGGTCGCTACACAAAGCACAGGTCTGTAAATAAATTTTCAATTCATGTTTGAATCTGCATGTTAGGTTCATCTTCAGTTAGTTCAGTTAAAGTCTTTCCTGCACTCAATAAATCTTGTAAAGTTGAAACCTCCTTTTTGAACTGCTGAAAATTCCCCATGGTTAAAATTGAAAATCTTGTTGTTTACAATGACTGGAATTCTGATTGAATTGATATCATGATGAATGTACTACTGAGAATTTGATGATGTTTGTCATGTCAATTGCATTGAGGGGGAGTTCTTGAAAGTCTACATATGCTATGAACATTAAGCATCATGTCGTGGCCTTATGCTTTTTCATGCATATCATGCAAGGGAAACTTGAAAATTTTGTTATGAATGATAGATTGTGCTGCCTTCTCATTATTGTGACCCTTTGGTATATAGAATGTTGACTTATGGAAGGTTGGATTAAGTCCGACTAAAAGCTATCACTATGCGTGAGAGGATCCTCGGATCAAGTTCTACGGCAAGTACCATGGGTCAATTGCTCCTATAAGTCATTGGCTACATACCCCCTTAGTTAATCCTTCAAATGCATTTTGAAGTTCATGCACCAGTTGAGGGGGAGTCATCATGAAATTTCAATTGGCATGCTTGCATACTATCTAGTCTAAAATTCATCATGTTGATATCTGAAACGATTGCATATTCTGAGGGGGAGCTTGATTCGTTTTTGACAAATTGTTCATACTACCTGTGGTGTGCCTCATGACTAATGAACTTTTGATAAAAAGGAAAAAGTTTGAGTTTCAAGCAAATGGAAAACTTTGATTGAATGTGTAACACCCCAATCAATTAATAAATGATAAACTAATCATACCCCTAATTAACTTATCATCTAATCACTTCAATGATTTTCTTTAGTTAAATGACACTATAATAATTAATTATTCGAATGTAGTCAAATTATATAAATAAGAAGGAATAATTATGTTTCTACAATGACCATAAAGAAAATTAATATTTTGAGGCACAATCATATTTTTCCATGGCGATCCGAATTTTTCATAATAAATTAGATTAATGGAATTTCACCCTTGGGCTAAATTTTGACCAATTTATAAATATGAAAAATATATATTCTTGTAGAGGATGAAAAGCTTAACAAACTTGTTAACGAGGCCGACCCCAAACGAACATTTAATTCAGCCCGAATCAAAGGTTTTTTAGTAAAACTCGGAGTTTTGATAGAACGACCTTAATCCATCAAATTCGAGCCCAATTCGAGCTCTTAGGAGCCCAATACGGACCCAATCGATAGGCCCACACTATAAGCCCATTTCACCTCTGTTTCCCTGTGAAAACCCTAACCCTAGCGGCCGAATTTTGAAGATATGCTCGTTGATTCGGTCAACCGTGAATATCCCGCGGAGGACTCTTCCCGTTGATCCTCTAGCCTATACACGCCTCTTCCTTCGACCCCAACTCTATAAATCAATGCCTAATACTCCCCAGTATTCCATTTGGCTGTAGCAGTCACCGGTGAGTGCGATCGAGAGCGTGGGATGGTGAGGAATGCGTGGGTTTTACATTAGGGTTTCGCGGCATCGTCTTCCTTTCAACAAATCTAAGGTAGGTTTCTCTCAGGCCTAACTTAAATTAAAGCATGCCATGTCATAGATCTTGACGTTATCTTTCATTTGGTTATATTTTGCCTAATTTATGTTCTCTATATCGATCGAATTGGTTGTTTTCATTAATGGCATGTCTAGGTTTTGTTGTCTTCACTTCCCGTCTGTTTAACATAGGCTTCCCTCGACTAAAATTTCAAATTAAGCATGCCAAATTGTTCGTCTTTGAGTCCTCTTTCTTTTGATACTATTTTGACCAAATTTTATGTAGTATAGATATCGAAATCAAGCTTCTATTGGGGTTGTGTCGGGGTTGGCCGGCATTATGGGCTCAGAACCAAAAAATGGTCCTACCAGTGATCGCTTCTTAAAGCGGCAGTCCCGCGATAGACATAATTATTTACTTTACTATTATTGGTCATAATTATTGACCGCGTCATGTTAACTGGATGCCTCCTTTTTGGCGCGTCCCATTTTTAAGATGCCTTCATAAATGTTTTCAATATATATATATATATATATATATATATGTGTGTGTGTGTGTGTGTGTGTGTGTGTGTGTGTGTGTGTGTGTGTGTTTTTTTTTTTTTTTAATTATTGTCCTTTCCTGACCATCTCTTCCTGAAGGTGGCCTTCCCCAAGACCGTTTTATGATTTCCTGCAACAGAAATTTATGTGTTTTGCAGCGTTATTTCCCTCATTTGCCCAACTATCTCTTGCATGTTCTCAAACTATTATATCACAGAAACACACTGTTAACTAGGGATATCGGGAGTAGCTCCCAACCTTCCTCCTCTACCCCTCCTCCCCCCTGGTTCCCTCATAAGGTTCCTTTGAAGCCCTCCCCCCTCGCGGCGGCCGCTCCAGCTGGTGTCCTCTCCAGCCATGGCCGGTGGGGGCCTCCCCCTCCTACTCCCTCTCCGCCGCTAGCCCTCGCCGACGGTGGTTTCCCCGAGCTCTCTAGCAGGTTTCGCGCTACCCACCTTGGTCGCCTCCTTCCTGCTGCTATAGAAGGCGTCGCTGCCGGTGCAGGGCCTCTCGTTGGGATCCTCCCGGCCCTGTCGACATCCTCAGCAGCTCCTTGCGGGCCTCCCGTCGGTAAACCCCCAGCACCCCTTGGTGGACATGGGCTTCGGTCGTCCTCTCTGGCCACCCTGCTCCCCTAGTACTCCCTCCGGCACCGGCGCTGCCTCCTTGGGCGCTCCCCCCCCCCCACCAGGCGCTCATCATGTTGTTTGTCTTGCCCTCATGCCATCGACTGCTCCTCCATCTTGATCGTCCATCCCTCATTGGTTTCTTACGCAACCTCCTTCTGCATGCCACGCCCTCGCTGTCTGCCCCTGGGTCCCGCCTTCCCCTGCCTACGATGGGACGACAGTGGGAAATGATCCCTTGTTCCTACTTCAGGGTGCCTCGCCATCTGCCGCCGTGCTACCCCCCCACTCTTCCAACACTTGTGGTTCTCCCCGCCTCTAGCCTTGGCCACGCTGCCCCCCCAACTGGTGTCCTCCCCGCCCATGGCGGCGCTCCTCCTCCCCCACTGCTTCTTGCTCTCCTTTCTAGTTGCTCCACTCCCGCTCGCCCAGCTATAGCTCCTGCCACCCCCCTGCCATCCTGTGCCCCGTGCCCTCCTCCCCTCTCCCCCTAGCCTCTGCTGCCCCCTCTGTGCCTTCCTCCTCTGCCCCTCCTCCCCCCTCCTTTGCCCGTGCCCTTCTGCGTTCTCTCTCCCCTCCGGCCTGCCTCATCCCTCTCCACGGCCTCCTTCTCTCCCCTCAGCATCCGCTCCCCTTGTGCCACCGTCGATCCCCTCCTACCACCATGTCTCCTCCTCACCCCCCCCCCTCTAGCTGCTTCCACCTTTGATCTTTCTCCTTTGGCCCCTTCCTCCCCCCCTGCTCTCACCCCGGTTGTCACCCCCCTCGTCTTGCCTGCCTTAGCCCCTGCCTCCCCCCCCCCTTGGCCTTTGTTGGCCCCAACCCATCCCCCCTCCCTCCTGTCCTTCCTCCCCCCCTGCACCACCCTTCCTCTCTGCCCATCTGCCCCCCTGTTTTCCATCCTCCCCATCCCTCCTCCCCCTCTTTGGCCCCTTTGTCATCTGCCTGCCCTCCTCCATCGGGTTTCTCCCTTGCCTTACGGACAGGTCCTCCTTGCCTATCCCCTGCTACCCAGGGGCTTCTCCTGCTCTCGTGGTCTCGCCTATGCCTCCCCCTCCGGCTGCTGGCGTTCGCTGCCCCTACCTTGCCCCTTTGGTTTCTTCTACTACACATCCTGCCGTCCCCATCCCTATGGTTTGCCACGCCCCTCCTCCTCCTACTGGCTCGGGGTGCTGCACTCTTGCTCCCCCCTGGTTGTGCTCCCCCTGGAGCTGGTTCTCCCAGCGGGCCTGCCGTGGAGCGTCCTACCGTTGTTTTGGTTCGTTTCGCTCCTGCTGTCGCGCCGCTGCCTGCGGTGCTGCCTTGTGGGGTCATGCTCACCCATCTGGGGATCGACCCCTCTCCCTCACCTGCCGTTCCTATCACTCCAGCTGATCCCACCGGTGTTGCTACTCCCAGCTTGGCTGGGCCTCTCCCTGTTCGGCTGCCCTTGGAGCCCCACAATGTGGTCCTTGATTTACGCACAGAACTCCGTGAAGAGGGCCTCCCCTCTACTGCCCCTCCGACTATCAACGGCGCTACCCTTGCATCGGTGGCTGTAGGCACCTTGCCTGCGGCTGCCCCAATTTTCTCACTCAGTGCTGCTGCCCCCTCTTGGGGTCCATCCTGCCAACTATCTGTGACTGTGGGCGATCCTCCTTGCGTGGTCCCCTGGCAGTCGTCTCCCATGGATGCCCTGTAGAAACCTGATAATCAAAAATGAGAAATAAAATTTTCAATTTTATTATGTAATTAAAATTTTCATGAAATAATCAAATTTCATTTTTACTATATGAAATAAACTAGTTTATTGAATTTACTTGAATTAACTAGAAGTAAATAGATATTAAATGCTTTAAACCTTAGATAAATCATAGTAAGCCCAATAAAAGTCCATGTAATGGATTAGGTTTACAATTGGCCCATTGGATAATCCATAATGAGCTGAATTAATGGTTAAAGGATTCAATAAAGGTTAAATTAACCTTAAATTCGTAACATGTGTTTAATATGATATTTAAGGGATTATAATAACCCCATTTCAAGAAGTTTTACTCAAAAATCGACCCTTACCTAACAGCCCACCTTAGACCAGCTGAAATTACATTATTTTCACACCTAAGATGGGCTAGATTAAGAGGAGAAATGACATTTTTCTTCTAATTCGGAGTTGGAAAGTTTGACATTGTTAGGCAAGGAATCTTGACATATTTGGCCAAGTTTTGGCTATAAATAGAACCCCATTCGACCCTCAAACCATCTCTGGAGGTTAAGTATATGCTGCTGCGAAGATTGGTGGAGATTTGAAGGAAGATTTGGAAGATCAAAGGGTTTTCTTATATTTGGGGATATTTCCTTAGATCCGTATAAAGGTAGGTGTCTCTCAGGCTAAACTTCAATTAAATCATGCCATCTTTTTCGTTTTTCTGTCCTCTTTCCATTGATAGCTAATTTATTAAATTCCGTTCTGAGATGAACAAGTTATGGTCAATTTATTGAAGGGGTATTCCCATTTTTTCATCAGGTCCAGAACGCGCCATACATCAGTAGCGCGTTCTGAACGCGCTGCCCCGATATAGCGCGTTCATACAGTGATTGTCCCGCCCCTCTGGGGTCAAATATTTAAAAAAAAATTTAAAAATATATATAATTGGCCTTGACCGCACCGCACCGCACCTCGGCTCGGCTCGGCACGGCACAAACAAATAAATATATATACATAACTAGTTTTGCATCAACTCACAATTCAAGCCCACATCCTATGCCCCTTGGGTCTTGACCCAAGGGTGAGCTCTCCAACATATAAAGCTATGCAAGTTTTTGTAACTTCCAATGTGGGACTAAACTTAAGTCACTTTACAATAGGAACTATATCTGTTGGAAGTCCAAGTTAATTGTACGTAATTAGTCACCAAAAGTAAGAAAATGTAAGATTAGCATGTTTGAATTCTTACAGCATGTTAAAAATTTATTTTTGTAGAATGAAATTATTTTTACATGTAAAAATCTAATTTTCACCACATTAGTTTATACATACTAAAAATTGTTTCCAACATGTTAAAACTATTTCCAGCATGTTAAAAGTGACTTCCAATATGATAAAATTATTTTATACATACTGAGATATAAAAATTATTTTCAGCATGTTAAAATCTATTTCAAGCTATTTTTGTGCATATAAAACTTAATTTCCTATTAAATAATTAGTAAATTGATGCATGAAAATTACTTCCTGCATGATAAAAATTCTTCTAGTATAGTAAAATTATTCCAGCATGTTAAAATTATTTTTGGCATGTCAGAATTATTTTAAGTGTATTAAAACTATTTTTCAGCATGATAATTCTATTTTCCTATCAAATAATTAGCAAATAAATGGAGAAAAATGATTTTTAGCATGATAAAAATTATGTTGTTATCCGAAAATTTCTGTAATCAGCATGGTAAACTTATCTTATCATATTATCAGTAAGTTGATTATTTTAGCATGTTAAGTATTAATTTTAACATGTTAATAATTAATTTTCAGCATGTAAAAATTAAATCCAGCATGAAAAATTTATTTTTATCATCTTACCAGTAAGGTAACATATGAAAATCATTCTCAGCATGTTAATATTATTTTCAGCAAGTTAGAATTATTTTCAACATAAAAGGTTATTTTCATAATAAAATTCTGATTATTATAATAAATCACCGTTTTGGCTAACTAATGCATTTTTAATGAACAAAAATTTCCTGTAAACATGTCTAAACACTTGTAAATCAAATGCACATAAGATTAAACCATGGAATCAAATTAATTCTATTAAACTCTAATTACTAGATTTTCTTCCTACTTACCGTTCATTTTTGAACTCCACGACTTAATGTCGTTAAACATTATGCCTTAAATTATTATCTACTTTTCTTGCAACTTCTGTAAATTTTGTCAATTCTGTGCTTATTACAAACATCATTTTCTTGAAATTCTTGGCCATATACATTAAGTGGATGTCTAAACGTACTTGGGATCTTATGATCCACTGACTCAATGCCTGGCATTAATGGGGCCCGGTCTAGTCCTGGGGGGAGCGCCCGAAAGTACTTGTGCCCATGGGAGTTGATTGACCAATGGTGTGGCATTGCACCGAAGTGCATGATAGATTTACTTGATACGGCATTCCACTATTCGTATTTATTTACTTGTTACTTGTTTACTTGAAAATTACATGAATTACTTTACTTGCGTGAAAATGGCCAATTACATGGAATTCTTTACTTGTTCAAAGTCATTACTTGGAAATTCATCTTGATATCATATCATCTCAATTATTTGGAAATTCCATTCATGTTTATACACTTCCTGATACAAGTTAGAAAATTGTTTAAATTGCTAACACTTAAAGATTGCCTGGTTCATAGAGATATAAAATCCTACTGAGCTTTTAGCTCACCCTACGTTTTGGTTAATTGTTGCAGGAAATGAAATTGAACAAGGGAATGGACAAGAGTGAAAGAGTGTTTTTCTTTTTACCTAGGTTTATGTAGATCAACTAGTGATTTTACAAGAATGTTATAATTTGGATTTGGAAGTTGTAATTGCCTTTATGGCTTATGAATTAGTGTTGTAATACTTCATTTTTGATTGACTAAAAGTATCATTTTCTCGTTCATTTCTGACTTTAGAAATAAAATTGTACTTGCTCTGATTGACACGATTCATTACGACTCGTCGCGCCCTCGATATTCCGCGTCGGGACGTGACATGCCCCATCGGTTGTTCCCTGGTGTTCCTTCGCGGACGCTTTGCTACGGGATTTTGTTTGCGGTGTGGCCAGCCCCATGGTTCCTCCTCCTGCTATAGTTTACGATGGTGCTGCGACCAGCCCCAAGGTCCCCCACCCTGGCTCGGTTGGCCTGCAGGACTTGGATTGCTTAGATTCGGGCTTGGAGCCCGTTGATCCTCATTTGCCTGCCCGTCGAAGCAAGCGTTGGCCTCGTGGCAGGTTGCTGGCTGTGAAAAAAAACACTGGGTCGGTGGCTCTACACTTGAACGATTCAAACGGCCGGCCAAGCCCGAAGGCACGGCCACCCGTAGGTCTCACCGGCATTCTCAGTCTGCTTCTTCCATTGGCTGTCCTGGGATTTTCTGGTCTTTGGGCTTATTTGTTTTAGGTTCATCCTACTGATGTCGCCCTCTTGTTTGTGGTTCCTTATTTTGGCCACGTGTTTGGCTGTTGGTTGTGTTCTTTTTTAGTTTTTTGAGCTTTGTCGTTGTGTTGGATTGGTCCTCTTG
Organism: Amorphophallus konjac; assembly: GCA_022559845.1. Lineage (NCBI taxonomy): Eukaryota > Viridiplantae > Streptophyta > Magnoliopsida > Alismatales > Araceae > Amorphophallus > Amorphophallus konjac. The sequence goes on along the minus strand of CM040121.1, from coordinate 414,066,360 downwards.
TCATCCTTGACAGAGTGTTCCCCCTCCCCCGGACCTTACTCGTCCCTTGTATCCCCCCCTATTTTGTTCCTTTCTTTCTGCACTTCTTATTGGAAAATCGCTTGTCTGGTGGTCGGGGTGGCACGTCCTGTCCCTTCCGCAATGAAGGGATGAACGGACTCCCTCATTTCCCACCTTACAAGTATTACCTTTCAGTTTAAAAAAATTAGGGATATTGAAATAGTAATATGAACTTTAATTTTCCATGATTGTACCCTCTCGATTATTGTCAATTACTCATCATGTGATTAAAAGAAAAGTAAAATGAGTAGATATACGCGTGAATTTAACATGGATCATGAAATCATTTCTATTAATCATGGCTTGCTGGATTTTAGTTTATCATTAGGATTGTTTGAGGGTCACGCCACTCCGACGATGGTGACCTACCATTCACTCTCATTTTTCCACGTTTCACACTCTTAATTCTTGTGATAGTCGGGACTTTCCGCCGGATATTTCTTCCGTCGGACGAGGACCGCTATCAGGAGGCCTTCGTAAGACTCCGTGAGCCTGGGATTCTCACTAAGACGCCGAGCAGGTTGTACCACCAAATCCTGAACCATTGAAAAATTGACTTTTGGCGAAACAAGGCTCTGTACGAGTTTTGCTAAGTTTCTACAGTTTTTCCTAATTGCGGCCCTGTCTAGACCGCCTATTGACATTAGCGGTCCTGCCTAGATCGCATTATTATCAGCTTATGTGACCAATTTTAGAGGCGTCAGGGGTCCCAGACGCCTTCTTTTAAAGACGTCAGCCATGCCTGACGCGTTATTTCTTTGACCCGACTCGGTCTGGCGGGTTTTTGCCTGACCCACCTAGTAGTGATTCTCCTGAGACTGCCTAGTCCTAGTAGCGGTCTGTTCCTGACCGTTTTTGCATTCCATGTTTCAAAATTTTTGAACTTTATGGTTTTTGTATGTTAGACCAATATAGCCTCTCTAGGCTATGGTACCTCGAGATGATGACCTTTTATTAAGTCTATTTGTGAATTCTATCCATTCCATATCCCTCTTAAAGTCATTTTTCTTAAATGACTCATCCTCTCAATTAATAAGCTTATTGTTTGGAAATCTCAAGAAATCAATACTCCTGCGTATCTTACCTTGGTTACATAGCTTGACCTTCGAACTTTTGGCCATTAAATACTGTGGATGTCTAGATTTCGTGAGATCTCTGATCCAACCCTCAATGCCAACGCACCATAGGGGCCAAGTCTGGTCCTAGGGAGAGCGCCCAAAAAGTACTAGTGCCCATCGGAGTTTTAATGACATGGGGAGGCATTGCCCCGAAGTACTAGCTAGCGTGTGAGTCTACGACATTCCACATCCTCGTGAAACTTGATATACATGCATGAAAGTACTTGCTTGACGTGACTTGACTTGACTTGATAAATGGCCATTTACATGAAAGTTCTAGTTACTTGCTCTTGATATCTCGACTTGCACTAGCTTTATTCCATTTAATTGTCAATTATCTTTTGTTAATATTGTTTACCTAGTCTGCATTAACTATGTTTTACGCATCATTCATGCATATTCATGAAATGGTTAATTACTTAAATTTTGCATGGCGATAGAGTATAAATCCTACTGTGCTTCTTGCTCACTCCCTACTTTAAACATTTTTTTCAGGTAATTTGGTAGATGGAGCGCTTGCAATTGGGAACAGGCCAGAGTGACCGAGTAGACCTGGAGCTTAGAGACATGAGTCTTATCTTCCTTATTTTCTTGAGTCTAGTTAGTGTAGTGAGTCGTGTTCTTTTTTTATTTGTTTTTCTTATTGAGTCTATTATTGTAAATCGAATCAAATTTGTAAATTAAATTCTCAACATCAATAAAATTATTATTTTTAGCAAATTATGGCATCTTCGTATCATTGGTGTTATTCTTATGTGTCGATTTTGCTGCTCTGATTGACATGTCTATTTCGCTGTCACGTTCCAAGTATACCTTCTGTTGCTATCGGTTCGGGGCTTGACAGAAGTGATATCAGAGCCTTGTGTTTAAATCCTAGGTTCTTATCCATAAGTATAGGTTATCCTAAGTAATAGGTTGTATAATCCTTGTCATCCCTTCGTATCACCTGGTGAGAATGGATAGTGTCTCGGGTTAAGTAATAAAACATGTATAAGACTACGGTAGTGCGGCGCGTAAGAGTAATAAGCATATTAACTTTATAATTATTTTGCAGGTGTCTCAGCTTCTTTTGAAATGAAAACGAGAGGGTTCGTGAGTAAGTTAAGGCCTGATTTTGTTAAAGGATGGCGAGTCGGTCATAAATAATTTTGAAGTAATAAAGGGAGAAAGAATAACATGTTGCAAAAGAAGTGTTTTTATTATCATAAATTAGGTCATCAGGCCGAGGAGTGTTGGAGGAAGCGTGGAGCGTGTCTTCGATGCGGAACAAAGGACCATAGGATGGCTAGATGCCCTAAACTACCCCCGAAAGCTAAAATTAAATGTGAATCGGAACCGATTTTGAAGGACCCCAACCTATTATCGACGAAGGAATTATAGGAGGTATCGTATGTCACGCCCCGAAACAGAATATCGGGAACGTGAGCGAGTCGTAAACAAGCGTGTCGATCAGAGCATGTACAATTTTATTTCTAAAGACTGAAATGAATGGGAAAATGATACTTTTATTCCATCAAATGAAGTTTACATCACTAATTCATAAGCCATAAAAGTAATTACAATCTTCAAACTCCAAAATACAATATTCTTGTAAAATCACTAATGACCTACATAAAGCCTTGGGAAAAGAAAAACACTCTTTCACTCTTGTCCATTCCCTTGTTCAATTTCATTTTCTGCAACAATTTACCAAAACGTAGGGTTAGCAAAGAGCTCAGTATGATTTTGTATCTCTATAATCAGGAAATATTTAAGTATTTATCATTTTGAACATTATTTTCAAGTAAATTGGGAAGTGTTTAAGATAATGAATAGCAAGTAGGAAATTATATACGGAATTTCAAGTAATAACATGATAACAAGGTTCCAAGATAATTTCAAGTATTGAATATTGAACATGTAAAGAATATCGTGAAAGAATTTGGCCATTTCATGCAAGTCAAATATATCATGTAATTTCAAGTAATTTCAAGTAACAAGTACAATAACGAAGTGTGGAATGTCATAAATATTCTAACAAGTCATGCACTTCGGTGCAATGCCACACCGTGGTCAATCAACTCCCATGGGTACAAGTACTTTCGGGTGCTCCTCCGATGACCAAATCGGGCCCCATTAATGCCAGGCATTAGGTCGGTGGATCATAAGATCCCAAGTATGTTTAGACATCCACTTAACACTATGGCCAATGAATTTCAAGAATAAGCTCATTTATAAAAAGTAAAGATCTGGTAAAAATCTCAGAAGTAGCAAGAGGAGTGAATAACAATTTTAAGGCATCATGTTTAACAACATTAAGTCGTGGAATTCAAGAAAGAACAGTAACTAGGAAGAAATTTTAAGTAATTAGAGTTTAATAGAATTAATTTAATTCTATGGTTTAATCTTGTGTGCATTTGGTTTACAAGTGTTTAGACATGTTTATAGAAAGTTTTTTGTACATTAAAGATGCATGAGTTTAGCCAAAACGGTGATTTATTATTATAAAAATAAAAAAAATAGATTTTTATGCCGAAAATAATTCTAACTTACTGAAAATAACTTTAACATGCTGAAAATGATTTTCATATGTTACTTTACTGATAAGATGATAAAAATAAATTTTTCATGCTGGATTTAATTTTTAACATGCTGGAAATTAATATTTAACATGCTAAAATTTATACTTAACATGCTAAAATAATTCCCATACATTAACTTACTGATATGATGATAAAGATAAGTTTACCATGCTGATTATAGAAATTTTCTGATAACAACAAAAATTTTATCATGCTGCAAATCATGTTTCTATATTTATTTACTAATTATTTGATAGGAAAAAAGAATCATCATGCTGAAAAATAGTTTTAATATGTTGAAAATAGTTTTAACATGCTAAAAGTAATTCTAACATGCTGAAAATAATTTTATCATACTGGAAGTAATTTTAATATGCTGGAAGTAATTTTCATGTATCAATTTACTAATTATTTAATAGGAAAATTTAGGTTTAGCATGCACAAAAAAATAGTTTAAATAGATTTTAATATGCTGAAAATAATTTTTATATCTCAGTATGTATAAAATAATTTTATTATGTTGGAAGTCATTTTTAATATGCTCGAAATATTTTTCATGCATTAATTTACTAATATGGTTAAAAATAGATTTTTACATGCTAAAAATAATTTTATTCTAAAAAAATAATTTTTAACATGCTGTAAGAATTAAAACATGATAATATCGCATTTCCTTACTTTTGGTGACAAAATGCATATAATTAATGTGGATTTTCAAATGTTATAATTTCTATTGTATAGTGACTAACCTTCAGTCCCACATTGGAAGTTTTGAAAACTTTCATGGCTTTGTATGTTGGAGAGCTTAGGATGTGGGCTCGAGTTGTGAGTTGAATTGAATGGATACGAAAATCTTAGTATATTTATTTATTTATTTGTGTCGTGCCGTGCCGTGCCGCACCGCACCGCTCGAGCCGAGCAGAGCCGAGGTGTGGTGTGGTTGGTTTTTCATATGAGTGTATATATATAAAAAAAAATTTATGACAGGAAAAGTGTCGACTCATGGGGTCGACATTTGTTTGCAGGTGGTGTGGTGTGGTTGGTTTTTCATATGAGTGTATATATATAATTTGTTTTATGACAGGAAAAGTGTCGACCCATGGGGTCGACATTTGTTTGCAGGCAGAAAATGTCGACTCATTGGGTCGACACTTATACCATGTATGCGGTTTTGTTCATAAAACAGAACACCCGTGAAAAAGTGTCGACCTGGGAGGTCGACACTTTTCAGGCGTGAAAAAGCGTCGACCCGAGAGGTCGACACTTTTCACTAAGTTTTCGATTTTCAAGCTGAAAACTCGATCCCGAGTGTCGACTCAAGGAGTCGACACTTTTTCTGCTAATTTCGATTTTTCTTCACAAAAATGGCTATAACTCATTCATTTCTCAATGAAATTTAATGAATAAGGTATCAATGGAACGAGCATTGAAAAAAGAACAATCCAGCATGCTTTAATTAGAATTTAGCCTGAGAGATACCTACCTTTTTGTGGATCTAAGGAAGAGGTAAGAAAATTCCCCAAATAAGATGAAACCCTTGATTCTCTCAAATCTTCCTTCAAATCTCCTTCCATCTTCACACCAGCATTGCTTAAGCCTCTAGGGATGGTTTGTGGGTTGATTAGGGTTCTATTTATAGTCAAAACTTGGTCAATTTTGTCAAGATACCTCACCTAATTTTACCTAACCCATTAAGTCCGAATTTAGAAGACAAATTCAATTTCTCTTCTTAATCTAGCCCATTTTTGGTGTGAAAATAATGTAATTTCGTCTGGTCTAAAGTTGTATTCTTGAGTCAATCTTCTAGAAATGAGGTTATTTTAATCCCTTAAATACCATATTAAACATGTGTTACGAATTTTGGTCTAATTATCCTTTAATGAATCCTTTAATCCATTAATCTAACCCATTATGGATTATTCAATGGCCAATTGTAATCCTAGTTCATTATATGGACTTTTATTGGGCTTCTTATGATTTATCTAAGGGTTAAAGTATTTATTTTTCAATTTACCTTAAGTAAATTCAAGTAAATGCATTTCTCTAGTTTATTACTTATAAAAAATGTAATTTAACTATTTCATGAAAATTTTAATTATAAAATAAAATTGAAAAAATTTATTTCTCATCTTTATTTATCGGGTTTCTACATCGTATCCCTCGTTCTTCACCATAGTTCGTTCTTTTCTTTCCGTAGATTATGCTTAACATGTTATTTTGAATAATTAATAGATGAGGACAACTTAGTTAAATTATTTATCACATATATATATACATATATAATGATCGGTGAATTTGAGGACCAAATTCCTTAAAGTGGGGGAGGGTGTAACACCCCAGTCAATTAATAAATGATAAAATAATCATATCCCTAATTAACTTGTCATCTAATCACTTCAATGATTTTCTTTAGTTAAATGACACTTGTGACGACCCAGAGTTCAGGATACCGATATACCGATAACATCGGTATACCGACACCAAGAACTGGGGAGGCCACCCAAGAGGCTGATGAGGCCCCTGAAGGGTTAGTGGGGGGTTAGCTGAGGAATATGCATAATTAATTGCGAATTGGGGCGCGCAATACAAATAAGTATTTAAGATTTAAACACAAGTGCGGAAGCAATTTTAAAATAACCAGAGTGATATATATAACTAGTCCAGAGTCACAAACACTAGTCCACAGGGCACAACTACGCGGGGCATACCCCGGCAAAAGTACAACACAAGCCTCAAAAAGGCAGCTCGTGCTCAGCTGGCAGCTAAGGAACGGTCCCGAAACAGCACACTAAACTCCGGGAGATGTCGGGCGCGGCTCACCTGAAAGGAGAAGGGTGAGTCACAGCCAGACTCAGTAGGGGTCACGCGGATCCCTACCTCGCACTAAACAAGCGAACATGCATAAATAACCGCAATTAAAGCATGCATTTAAATAAATACACAGGCAATGGCATGAATATCTAATCACAAGAAAGCTGTAAACTCTATCTAAGCAAGTATAACAGCTAACACATGCCGCTACTAATTAAATGCAAGCGATTAAAGCTAAAACTACCAATTAGAATGAGCTGCAACTAGTCCAAGCAACAAGGAAGGACAACCACTGGAGCAGAAACCAGAAGCGTCCACTGACGGCTTACACTGCGTCTCAAGCACTCGCAGTCGACAAGCGACAAGCTAAGCGCGCAAACAGTACCAAACCAAGTGACCAGTCGGAGTGACACCCGTCGGCGTCAGTCCACAGTCTCCGACCACGTGTGCACACACTGACTCTAGCCTGAGCCAGGCCCTCTAACTAGTTTTCTCCCTTGGCAGGACGCTACCATTGGCTGGGAGCCCACGGAACTAGCTTACAAACCGTGAATGGGAAATATACCCCTCCGCCATCCTCAAGCGGGTCGGTACTCAACAGACCTTAGGGAAACATCAGTGGCTCCATTGCCTGGAAAGAAAAGCTACTCTATTGGCACATAAAACACGCCACGATATAGTAAAACAATACAACTATGGCATGAATATAGAACGGAACGCATAAGCAATGGGCTGGGAATATATTGCAGCCATCAGGGAAGTGGCGGTCAAGGACCCACGCGCCACATGCAAACGACGGTCGGGGGTCGGCGCGTTACTTCAAGAATGACGCTCCAGTCCCCATCCGTCACTCCCGTCAGGATTCCAGCTCAAGAGGCACCAAAGGCATGTAACGGTGGGGGCCCTGCGCGTTACTTCGAAGCGACGCGTGGGGTCACCGCCGTCACATCCACCCGAGGCTCAAACCACCTATCAGCGTTCTAAATGATAACAGGCGAAGTAACGCCCCGGTCTAGGCGCGTCGGACCGAAACGACGGTCGGCCGACTGGCCGCCGGGCGCACCGCCTGACCAAAATCACGGAAAACAGTTGATGAGTAACGGATGGGAGCCCCACCGTTACTCTCCAAGTAACGCACCCCTATTGGGCCGCTATTTGGTAGTGACGCGTCCACCTTGGACCGTCGGGCAAGTGACGGTTCCTGGCAGGACCGTCACTGCACCTGGGTTACGGGCGGGTGCGGTTTGTAAACCGAAGCCCTCCCGGACGGCTGAAAACGCCGGGTATCGACGAAAAACCTGATAACCTGTCAAACCACGCATGCTAGACAACAATTTAACATCTAAATCTAGCACATGCAAGGCCTAAAACGCATTAAACTCAAGATTTAGGCTAAAACCCCAAAAATGGAAATATGAACATCATGCATGCTACGGGGTGCTAATCAACAAGCGGCTAAAGGAAACGATCCTAGCAAGATCGAGGTTCCATCCCCCTACCTTTCGCAAGCCGAAACCGTCGAACGGGCCGCATGCAAGGAGGAATAGCCACGGAGCTTCCACGCTCCACCTCGCTCCCACGATCACCGATCCACGCCGAAGTGGACACCCACGCGCTCTACTCGACGCGAGGAATCCAACGGTGCCAACCTCGTCTCAATCCGACGCCGTCTCGACCCCGATCCCTAAGAGAGGAGAGGAGGTGGCCGCACGGAGGAGAGAGAGAGGGAGAGGGTGAAATGAGAGATCGACGGGGGAGAGAGAGAGTGAGGGTGAGAGATATAAAAAAAATAAAAATAAAATTAATATATATATAATATAATCATTATATATATAAAAATCTTATTAATATTCAATAACCCTCAAACAGCTCCGAACAAATCCGGAAAAATGCCAGACAAATTCCTAAAAATCCAGGAAAATAGCCGGAATTTCCAGAACAATTAATAGAACAAATACCACGAAGGATCCATTAAGGCACGGGCCTTACAGTCCCTCCCTCCTTACAGAAATTTCGCCCTCGAAATTTACAATAACCGAAAAGGAGGAAACTGAGAAAGGACTTATACCTCACTGGAACAAGAAAGGAAAAAGCTGACGCATCTCATCTTCACGCTCCCAAGTAGACTCGTTACCAGAGTGACGCTGCCAAGCAACCCTTACCAGAGGAATAACCTTATTTCTCAACCGCTGCTCACGACGGTCTTCAATTCGGATAGGAAACTCTGGCGTGGACAAATCAGCAGTCACCTCGGGCCACACTGAATCATCGAGAACATGAGAAGCATCAGACACATATTTCCTCAACTGAGACACGTGGAACACATTATGAATAGCTTGCATGGCCGCCGGCAGTTGCAAACGATAAGCCACTGAACCAATAGCTTCAACAATCGGAAAAGGGCCAACATACCGCGGACTAAGCTTTCCACGCTTCCCAAACCTGGAAACACCCTTCATTGGAGATATTTTAACAAACACCATATCTCCAGGCTCAAATTGTAGTGGACGTCTGCGTCGATCTGCATAACTTTTCTGTCGACTCTGAGCCGTCAACAATCTCTGTCTGATCAGACGAACCACATCAGAACACTGCTGTACCATGTCCGGTCCTGTCAACAGTCGGTCCCCAACATCAAACCAGTTCAGAGGAGTACGACAAGGACGACCATACAGCGCTTCATAAGGAGCCATGCCAATACTGGAGTGAAAACTATTATTATAAGCAAACTCAACAAGTGGCAAATGCTGACCCCACGAACCTTGCCAATCAAGGCAACACGATCTCAGCATGTCTTCCAAAGTCTGAATAGTTCTCTCTGACTGTCCATCTGACTGTGGATGATACGCTGAACTGAAAGCTAACTCAGTGCCCAAAGCTTTCTGGAAACTACGCCAGAAGCCAGAGGTAAAACGCGGGTCACGATCTGACACAAGTGAAACAGGAATTCCATGCAATGGCACGATCTTCTGCACATAGAGCTCGGCCAATCTCTGCACACTCCAAGTAACTTTAATTGGCAACAATCTGGCGGTTTTCGTCAATCTGTCGACAAGCAGCCAGATTCCATCAAAACCTTGAGAAGTTCGAGGCAAACCCACCACAAAATCTGTAGTAACATGGTCCCATTTCCACATCGGAATTTCCAATGGCTGAAGCAGACCACCTGGCTTTTGATGTTCGGCTTTAACTAATTGACAAGTCAAGCACTTAGAAACAAAAATAGCCACGTCCTTCTTCATGCCGGGCCACCAGAACTGCTTCTTCAAATTCTGATACATCTTGGTGACACCAGGGTGAATAGCAAAACGGAACCATGGGCTTCACTCAAAATCTCATTCCTCAAATCATCATCAACAGGAATATACAATCTGCCCTGGAAACTGACGACCAGCTCGTCATCAAATTCCACATCATATCTTGATATAACACGGGCCAAATCAGAATCAGCTTGTTGGGCTTCTAGAATCTGCTGATACAAAGCTGAACCCAAAACCAAGCTAGCACAAACTGCCATCTCGGATCGGCAGGAATCTCTACACACAATGCCTCGCTCGGAAGCTGTTCCCACAATTTCCATTCATGAAGCAACAAATGACTGACTTGTACTTTCCTGCTCAGAGCATCGGCCACAACATTCATTTTACCTGGCTGATAGGAGAGTGTAAAGTCATAATCTTTCATGTATTCCATCCATCGCCTCTGCCTGAGATTCAGATCTTTCTGGGAGAAAATATACTGTAAACTCTGATGATCAGTAAGAATCTGAAATTTCTCACCATACAGATAATGTCTCCAGATCTTCAAGGCAAAAATAACTGCAGCTAGCTCTAGATCATGAGTGGGATAATTTCCTTCATGCTGTTTCAATTGCCGAGATGCATATGCGATAACCTTACCATGTTGCATCAGCACTGCACCCAAACCTACTCGAGACGCATCTGTACAAACAAGAAAACCACCCGAGTCGGAAGGCAAAGTCAACACTGGAGAAGAAGTCAACAGCCTTTTCAATTCAACAAAGCTAGCCTCACACTGATCCGACCAGACAAATGGCACACCCTTCCGTGTCAATTTAGTCATCGGTGCTGCAATCTTCGCAAAATCCTGAATGAATCTGCGGTAATACCCAGCCAATCCTAAAAAACTTCGTATCTCCGTGATGGTCCTCGGTCTCTGCCAACTCAAAACGGCATCAATCTTTGCAGGGTCTACTGCTACTCCATCACTAGAAATCACATGGCCAAGAAAATGAATCTCCCGAAGCCAGAATTCACATTTACTGAGCTTCGCATAAAGCTCGTGATCTCTTAGAGTCTGCAGAACGATCCTCAAATGCTGCACATGATCATCAACAGAGGCAGAATATATCAAGATATCATCAACAAAGATCACCACAAAATGGTCCAGAAATGGACGAAAGATACGCTGCATTAGATCCATGAAAGCTGCTGGGGCATTAGTCAAACCAAACGGCATGACTAAAAATTCAAAGTGACCATATCGAGTACTGAAAGCAGTCTTCTCCACATCAGATTCCGGATCCGTAACTGAAAATAGCCAGACCGGAGATCAATCCGTGAAAAGACAGCAGCAGACTGTAACTGGTCAAACAAATCATCAATCCTGGGGAGCGGATACTTATTCTTGATAGTCGCCTGATTCAGCTGCCTGTAATCAATACAAAGCCTCAGGTTTCCATCTTTCTTTTTCACAAACAGTACTGGGGCACTCCACGGAGAAAAACTGGGACGAATATAGCCCTTCACCAGTAACTCTAGTAGCTGTGCACGCAGTACTTTCAATTCAGCTGGAGCCATTCGGTACGGCGGCTTTGCTAAGGGGCCAGTACCTGGAATCAGTTCAATCACCATCTCAATCTCTCGCTCTGGGGGCAAGCCTGGCAACTCGTCAGGAAACACATCAGGGAACTCACAGACAACCGGAATATCACAAACATCCCGTCGTGGTTTTTCAACAGCCACCACTGAAGCAAGGAATCCCTGACAACCTGCGCTAAGCAACCTATAGGCTCGAATAGCAGAAATAATCATACGAGAAGAACGGGATCGAATACCTTGAAAATAAAAGGCTGATTTTCCCTGGGGCTGAAAATAGACTTTCTTCGATCTGCAGTCAACCACAGCTCCATAATGCTCCAACCAATCCATTCCCAGAATAACATCATAATCTGCCAGCTGCAACGCATACAATCTCGCCGGCAACTGGTGATCATCAATCATCACAGGAGACTCATCCAAACACAAGGGAGTAACCATGAAATCTCCAGAAGGCAATTCCACAAACAACTCACAAGACAGCTCAGAAGTCGGTTCCTCAATACAAGCCATAAAATCCTCAGAAATAAAAGAGTGAGAAGCACCAGAATCAAATAAGACATGAGCTGAATGACCATAAAGCATAATCGTACCTTCCACAAGATGGGACGCAGCAGCATCAGCTCTTGTCAAATGAGAAACTTTGCCTTTCTGCTTCTTAGAACCAACTGAAGATTGCTGAGAAGACGCCGACGCCTGAGAGAAAAATTGCTGTGGAGCTTGAGGTGCAGGAGGTCTAAACTGCGGCTGAGGTTGAGAAAACTGAGGAGCTTGCAATGGATTCGGCCTCAGCGGGCAATCTCGAACCACATGACCTGGCTGGTCACACCTAAAGCAAACAACAGGAAGAGAACACGGTTGGCCCTTATGATGACCACCGCATCTCCGACACGTCCACGGCTGACTAGCAGCTGAGCTCTGTCGAGTCTGAGAAGAAGGTGCTGTCGGCTGCTGAACAGAATCTGCACCGGACGGCTGCTGAACAAACTTCTTCTTCTTCTTGAACCTTTTGAACTTGGGCTTAGAAGGAGAGGAAGCACTGGAAACCTCTGACTGGACCGAAGGAACACTAGGCACGGGCTGTCGGTAAGCCTGCTGAACCTGAGCCACCGGCTGCACTGACCCTGCCTGGGGATATCCACCCGGTCTCGCCATCTCCAGCTCTAAAGCTACAGCTGTCTGGCACGCAGTATCGAGATCCGCAACACGACTCGCTATCAACGGCATCTTCAACTCTGGCCTCAACCCTCGCAAGAATTGCTGGGTCTTCAAAGCTTCACTGGCCAGCACATGGGGCGCATACTGACCCAATTCCAAGAACTTATTCCTGTACTGAAGCACGGTCATACTGCCCTGGGTCAATTCCATAAACCGATACATCTTATCCATCTGCAAGCAGGCAGGAGTATAGGCACGCTCAAAAGCAGCAACGAACTCTGCCCAAGTGATTTGCCGAAGAGGTCTGGATCGAAAGGAAATCTGCCACTCGGCTTTCCACCACGCAATGGACGTACCCTGGAGTTGAAAGGCAGCGAGCATGACTTTCTCATCTTCAGCACACTCCATCGAGACAAAAACACGCTCTATCGCATCCATCCATTGCCTCGCGACTTCTGGATCAGCTTGGCCATCGAAAGCAGGCGGATTGAACATCAGAAATTCCTTCAAAGCCTTGCCTCGACTGCCAGGCACTTCAGCTTGAACGATCGGCACTGGAGGAGCAACTGGAACGACAGGAACAGCGGGAACTGCAGGAGGAGGTGCAGAACCGCTATCTTCCCTGGGCGCATCTCGAGGAACACGAGGAGCTCGAGGAGGTCTTCCTCGACGAGGCGGCATAATTATGCTGCCAGAAACACAATCAACAATGAAATCCATCAATCATACGGAAAACATCCTATGCCAGCAAGAGACAACAACAGGACTAGCTCTGGACCAAGCGTCAATTCCAATTCTTTACGCAAATCCTCAACTTCAAGCTCTGATACCACCTGTGACGACCCAGAGTTCAGGATACCGATATACCGATAACATCGATACACCGACACCAAGAACTGGGGAGGCCACCCAAGAGGCTGATGAGGCCCCTGAAGGGTTAGTGGGGGGTTAGCTGAGGAGTATGCATAATTAATTGCGAATTGGGGCGCGCAATACAATAAGTATTTAAGATTTAAACACAAGTGCGGAAGCAGTTTAAAATAACCAGAGTGATATATTATAACTAGTCCAGAGTCACAAACACTAGTCCACAGGTCACAACTACGCGGGGCATACCCCGGCAAAAGTACAACACAAGCCTCAAAAAGGCAGCTCGTGCACAGCTGGCAGCTAGGAACGGTCCCGAAACAGCACACTAAACTCCGGGAGATGTCGGGCGCGGCTCACCTGAAAGGAGAAGGGTGAGTCACAGCCAGACTCAGTAGGGGTCACGCGGATCCCTACCTCGCACTAAACAAGCGAACATGCATAAATAACAGCAACTAAAGCATGCATTTAAATAAATACACAGGCAATGGCATGAATATCTAATCACAAGAAAGCTGTAAACTCTATCTAAGCAAGTATAACAGCTAACACATGCCGCTACTAATTAAATGCAAGCGATTAAAGCTAAAACTACCAATTAGAATGAGCTGCAACTAGTCCAAGCAACAAGGAAGGACAACCACTGGAGCAGAAACCAGAAGCGTCCACTGACGGCTTACACTGCGTCTCAAGCACTCGCAGTCGACAAGCGACAAGCTAAGCGCGCAAACAGTACCAAACCAAGTGACCAGTCGGAGTGACACCCGTCGGCGTCAGTCCACAGTCTCCGACCACGTGTGCACACACTGACTCTAGCCTGAGCCAGGCCCTCTAACTAGTTTTCTCCCTTGGCAGGACGCTACCATTGGCTGGGAGCCCACGGAACTAGCTTACAAACCGTGAATGGGAAATATACCCCTCCGCCATCCTCAAGCGGGTCGGTACTCAACAGACCTTAGGGCAACAACAGTGGCTCCATTGCCTGGAAAGAAAAGCTACTCTATTGGCACATAAAACACGCCACGATATAGTAAAACAATACAACTATGGCATGAATATAGAACGGAACGCATAAGCAATGGGCTGGGAATATATTGCAGCCATCAGGGAAGTGGCGGTCAAGGACCCACGCGCCACATGCAAACGACGGTCGGGGGTCGGCGCGTTACTTCAAGAATGACGCTCCAGTCCCCATCCGTCACTCCCGTCAGGATTCCAGCTCAAGAGGCACAAAGGCATGTAACGGTGGGGGCCCTGCGCGTTACTTCGAAGCGACGCGTGGGGTCACCGCCGTCACATCCACCCGAGGCTCAAACCACCTATCAGCGTTCTAAATGATAGCAGGCGAAGTAACGCCCCGGTCTAGGCGCGTCGGACCGAAACGACGGTCGGCCGACTGGCCGCCGGGCGCACCGCCTGACCAAAATCACGGAAAACAGTTGATGAGTAACGGATGGGAGCCCCACCGTTACTCTCCAAGTAACGCACCCCTATTGGGCCGCTATTTGGTAGTGACGCGTCCACCTTGGACCGTCGGGCAAGTGACGGTTCCTGGCAGGACCGTCACTGCACCTGGGTTACGGGCGGGTGCGGTTTGTAAACCGAAGCCCTCCCGGACGGCTGAAAACGCCGGGTATCGACGAAAAACCTGATAACCTGTCAAACCACGCATGCTAGACAACAATTTAACATCTAAATCTAGCACATGCAAGGCCTAAAACGCATTAAACTCAAGATTTAGGCTAAAACCCCAAAAATGGAAATATGAACATCATGCATGCTACGGGGTGCTAATCATCAAGCAGGCTAAAGGAAACGATCCTAGCAAGATCGAGGTTCCATCCCCCTACCTTTCGCAAGCCGAAACCGTCGAACGGGCCGCATGCAAGGAGGAATAGCCACGGAGCTTCCACGCTCCACCTCGCTCCCACGATCACCGATCCACGCCGAAGTGGACACCCACGCGCTCTACTCGACGCGAGGAATCCAACGGTGCCAACCTCGTCTCAATCCGACGCCGTCTCGACCCCGATCCCTAAGAGAGGAGAGGAGGTGGCCGCACGGAGGAGAGAGAGAGGGAGAGGGTGAAATGAGAGATCGACGGGGGAGAGAGAGAGTGAGGGTGAGAGATATAAAAAAAATAAAAATAAAATTAATATATATATAATATAATCATTATATATATAAAAATCTTATTAATATTCAATAACCCTCAAACAGCTCCGAACAAATCCGGAAAAATGCCAGACAAATTCCTAAAAATCCAGGAAAATAGCCGGAATTTCCAGAACAATTAATAGAACAAATATCACGAAGGATCCATTAAGGCACGGGCCTTACAACACTATAATAATTAATTAGTCAAATGTAGTCAAATTATATAAATAAGAAGGAATAATTATTTTTTGACAATGACCATAAAGAAAATTAATATTTTGAGGCACAATCATTTTTTTCCATGGTGATCCGAATTTTTCATAATAAATTAGATTAATGGAATTTCACCCTTGGGCTAAATTTTGACCAATTTATAAAAATATGAAAAAATTATATTCTTGCAGAGTACGAAAAGCTTAACAAACTTGTCAACTTGGCCGACCCCAAACGAAAATTTAATTCAGCCCGAATCAAAGATTTTTTTAGTAAAACTTGGAGTTTTGATAGAACGACCTTATCCATCAAATTCGAGCCCAATTCGATCTCTTAGGAGCCCAATCCGGACCCAATCGATAGGCCCATACTAGAAGCCCATATCCCCTCTATTTCCCTGCAAAAACCCTAACCCTAGTCGTCGAATTTTGAAGATATGCTCGTTGATTCGGTCAACTGCGAATATCGCACGGAGGACTCTTCACGTCGATCCTCTAGCCTATACACGCCTCCTCCTTCGACCCCAACTCTATAAATCATTGTCTAATACTCCCAAGTATTCCATTCGGCCGTAGTAGCCACCGATGAGCGGATTCGAGAGCGTGGGATGACGAGGAACGCGTGGGTTTTGCATTAGGGTTTCGCCACGTCATCTTCCTTTCAACGAATCTAAGGTAGGATTCTCTTAGGCCTAACTTAAATTAAAGCATGCCATGTCATAGATATCGACGCTATCTTTCATTTGGTTATATTTTGCCTAATTTCTATTCTCTATATCGATCGAATTGGTTGTTTTCATTAATGGCATGTCTAGGCTTTGTTGTCTTCACTTCCCGTCTATTTAAGATAGGCTTGCCTAGACTAAAATTTTAAATTAAGCATGCCAAATTATTCGTCTTCGAGTCCTCTTGTAGCAACCCTGATAAATAAATATTTGAAATGAATTAAAATATATATACTACAGAAGTAATACAGATAATAAGAATAGGGTTAATTAGACGAAATAAAATATATTACAAATAACGCCTCTTAGTAAGGCGTTAATTTAAAAAGAAACGCCTCTATATACGGCGTGACTAAAGAAAGGACGCCCTCACCTGACGGCGTCAAAATTCCAACGCCAAAGACAGTAAGCCAATAAACGCCCCAATCTTGGGCGTGTTTTAGAAACATGAAACGTCCTTCCTCAAGGCGCTTCTTAAGACACGACCTGCACAAGGTCGTCAATTAAAGAATCGACGACCTGACCAAAGGCGTTAATTCCATTCGGGAACTGTTCGACCCAGAGCTTATCCAGGGAAAGATTAACCTAATCTAGTAAGTGTCTATTAGAGTAAGGACTCTATTAGGGATATGTTACCCTCAATCAAACACTACTTTTGTTAGGACTCCAAAATCCTATAAATAAACCTGTTCGGCCAACCCTAAAACCATTTGATCGAGTGTCTGCTGCTAGGTACGTGAAGAACAAACGGTTCTTCTATTCCTTTTATTTTCTGCTTCTATTACATGAAGAACTAATGTTCTTCCTCTTCTTTTCCTCTAAACAGGTGAGGAATAAAAACCGCGTATGTGAAGAACAAGGTAACGTTCTTCAATCTTTTCCCTACCTTCGGTTCTATTCTCAATATCCCTCCTTTCTTTCCCCTACAGGTTGATTGAAGGCCATCATCTCCATCATATTCATCAACTAAAATTTTTCTTCCTGTCCAAGGTGTTCTTATCAAGTTATTCACCCGGTTATCTCCAAATCAAACTATCAAGGTAGGTTTTCTCAAGTTATTGTAGCCCAAATGAAAATAACGCAAGATATATGTATAAGCATGGCATGCATACAGTTTTATTTTTATTTCTGGAATATTATTGAAAGAAACGCCCCTGTAAAGGGCGCTAATTTACAAGAAACGACCCTGTCCAGGTCGTCAATTTCATATTTGACGCCCTGCACGCAGGCGTTACTTTCATGAAAATCGCATGTAATTAATAATTGATCATGTTTAAAAATTCATTAAATATGAGATATCGATTCTAATATCTTGCATGACTCTACCTATGAAATTCTGCTAATTTTCCTGTCATGACCATGTATCATGTCTCTTGAAATTTTATTCCTGAATTCCTTTAATTCACGACCTAGACTAGGTCGTTTGCCATATTTTAACGCCCCCGATCAGGGCGTGAATCTGAAAGGTAACGCCCCTTCCTAGGGCGTTTATCAGTTAAAATCCTGAAATTTATCTATTCTGAAAAATAGAATTGAATAGTAACGCCCCTGCCCAGGGCGCATTTTTGATAATTCCTGAAAATTAATTATATTCTGTCAAATATGTGAATAATAAGACGCCTTCTGGTGTAGTCGTCAAATCTTGAAGAAACGACCCTGACCAGGGCGCGTTTTAGATAAATTACTGAAATATTGAAAATTCTGTAAAATGGAAACATGTGTAAACGCCCTTCTGTTAGGCGTTATTTACTTGAGAAACGACTTAGCATAAGTCATTATTTTCTGTAAAAATGATTTTTATCCTGATTCTGTTAACCGATGGTTTCATATTATATAATATATATATCGGCACTATTCTCCACTCCGTGAGTATAGTCCCACTTTTCACGTTGTTTTATCGATCACACTCAACTCTCATTGACATACAAGCTCTCCATTGGACATTCCGTTCCTTTGGACTAGCGAGTTAGTCATAGAGACCTCCATAAGACTCCTCGTAGCCTTGGATTCCCTCAAGGCCGACTGAGCTGGTTGTACCCTAAAAACCCATTACACGATCTTGCCATGTCAATCTAAAGAAACATGGTATACCGGCCCTTATGATATACAAAGAGTATATCATAAGAAATTCTTAATGGATGATGATATCATGCCATATCATGTCATTCTTGTAAACCTCAATTCTATGATAAGAATGAGGGTATCTTACCTTTGATATACTGTTCATGTGGACCTCAATTCTATATATAGAATGTCCATATCGATTTGTCATGGTACCTAAGTTAAGGGAACCTAATTCCACCTAGTTTCATCGATAATCGTGATTATACCGTTATTATCGCCAATCTATGTCCTTTGTCATATTTTGGACTCTATTCTATCAAAGTTGTCGTACGTGTCTACAAGCTTGATTATTGAAATTCTATGTTGGCTATAAACAAGAGTGGATGTCAAAACACATGATAAATGCCTGCGCATATAGGGCCCGATCTGGTCCTGGGAGGAGCACCCGAAAGTACTTGTGCCCATGGGAGTTAAAATGATAAGGTATCTGGCATTATACCGAGTACTTGACTTGCTTGATTGGACATTCCACACACATCTTGTACTTGAATCGTACTTGACTTGACATGAAATGCGTGGCCCGAAAAAGGGTAATTTACTTGCTTGATACATGATAGCCAAAGTTCTTGACATGACTTGTTAAACGTACTTGCTTGAATATCTTGAATAAACTTGTTATCTTGTTGAAAGTTCATGATTAGTCATCTTATTTCTTGATATTACATTCTCTCTATCTTGTCGTTTTATGCGAGCATGCATAGCTTATTGCATTCATGAAAATGTAATTACTTAAACCCCTTGCTAGTACTTGAGATATAATTTCCTACTGAGCGTTCGCTCATCCCGTTTGTCCCTTTTTACTTTTCAGGTAAGTCCGACGACGATGGAAGTCAATCGATGGGAATGGTCAAGAGTGAAAGTGCTAGAGCTGCTCAAGTGTCATCTAGTCTTTTCTATAGTTTCTTGAGTCAACTATGTACTTTTCTTTTTATTAAACAGAGTATTGGATTTGTAATAGTCTATTATAAAGGAATAAAGGATTGGGTTATCTTGCTATTTTGCGCATCTCTGTCTTTGTGTCGAATACACGACCACTCTGATTGACATGATTGATATAGACACGTCGCGCACCTCCGGGTATCTTCCGCGCTCGGGGCGTGACAGTCTTTGTGGTATCAGAGCCTAAGGTATTCAATTCCTAGGAAAAACCCAAGTCCAAGGATAAGTTTGAACCTTTAAACCAGTGAGATTGGGTAGAACCAAGGGCTAAGAGTCAATAAGTCTTTAATAAGATCACAGTGATATGATACTAACGTAGCTATTGTAATTGTAGGATAATGGCTGCCGAACGTGCTCAATGGCGCAACATGCAGCGTACCCTCCAAGGGATGACTCAAGTGCTACAACAGGTAGCACAAGGTGGTGCTCCATGAGCTGGAAGCCTACACCAAGCCTTTAAGAACATGAATCCCCCGAAGTTTATAGGATCGACCGATCCGGACGATGCCGAGCATTGGGTTCGGGAAACCGAACGCATATTCCGTGTCATGC
The DNA here is from genome assembly GCA_022559845.1 of Amorphophallus konjac. Classification (NCBI taxonomy): domain Eukaryota; kingdom Viridiplantae; phylum Streptophyta; class Magnoliopsida; order Alismatales; family Araceae; genus Amorphophallus; species Amorphophallus konjac. Next base: position 414,046,238 of record CM040121.1, on the reverse strand, counting down.
AATGCACGGATTAGGACAAAGTTCTATTAGCTACATTCCAGTTAGAGAAAGATGCTAGATGCTGGTGGGAGTCTATTGAAGCAACCATCGATCCTACTCAAGTAACATGGGAAGACCTTGCGGAATACTTCAATGCTAAATATTTCTCGGACCGAGTCCAAGAAAAGAAGGCTGCAGAATTCGCTGCATTAAAGCAACGATCTTTATCATTAGCAGATTATGAAGCTCAGTTCTCCAGGTTGTCTAGATATGCTAAGCATCTTATTAGCACGGAGAAGATGAAAGCCCGTAGATTTCTTAATGGGCTTAGGCCCCACTATATTACTCAACTGGCGCCTATGGATATCCAAGTTTATTCGAAATAGTGCGCCGAGCTCAACTACTTGAAGATGCCACGGAACTATCTGATAGGATCCGTGGAAAAGATAAGAAGGAGCAAGTCACAGGTTCGGGTTCTTTCAAACCCAACTTTAAGAAGAGGCCCAATAATGGAGGTTCATCCTCTCAAGATCCAAGTTCAAGAAATCCAAGCCTTCTCTATCACCACTACACCTTCAAACGTAGTATGCAAGCATTGTGACAAGGCTGGTCACAAGACCGAAGAATGCTGGAGGAAATTAGGAGCTTGTCACCGTTGTGGGAGTCGCGAACATCGGATTCCCGATTGTCCATTAATGAGTGACCAAGCCGGTGACGGTAAACGCCCGGTGACGAAGAATGCTCGTCTTCATGCAATCCAGGAGACCGAACCTGAAGAAGAAGGTGGATTAGTGGAAGGTACATTGAAAATTTGTTCCAAAAGTGCTTATGTCTTATTTGATACGGGTGCATCGCATTCCTTTATTTCTAAGAAGTTTGCCGACCCGTTACCGTTAGAACCAGAATGGATAAAAATAGTTCTAACTACTCCTCTGGAAGTGAAAATGATATTACTCATCACTATCAAAACTGTGAGGTAATGGTTCAAGGTAGGAATTTACCTATAGATCTCATATGCCTCGATCTAAAGGAGTATGATGTTATACTGGGAGCGGACTGGTTATCCAAATACCATGCAACGGTTGATTGCCGCAATAGCCGAATTGCTTTCAAGGATTTTCCAGAATTAGTCTTTACTCGCCCCAAGAGTCGGAGCAAATCCCCTCTTATTTCGGCTCTTCGAGCAAGCAAGCTCGTCAAGAAAGGATGTGTATCCTTCCTTGCTTTTGTCACTGTTAAAGAAGCTAAGGAAACCAAGATAGAAGACATACAGGTAGTGCAAGAATTTCCAGACGTATTTCCGGAAGATTTGCCGGGATTACCCCCTCAAAGAGAAGTGGCCTTCACCATTGACTTAGTCCCTGGTGCTGGTCCTGTTTCAAAGGCACCCTATAGAATGTCCCCTGCGGAACTCAAAGAGTTGAAGGAGCAGTTGATGGAACTAATTCGAAAGGGTTTATTAGACCAAGTACTTCCCCGTGGGGAGCACCAGTCTTATTTGTAAAGAAGAAGGATGGATCCATGAGATTGTGTATCGACTATCGACAGTTGAATCATCTTACTATCAAGAACAAGTATCCACTGCCGAGAATCGATGAGTTATTTGATCAGATTTCAGGATCCAAATATTTTTCCAAGATTGATCTCAGGTCGGGATATCATCAGTTAAGAATCAAGGATGATGACATTCATAAGACTGCATTCAGAAGCAGGTATGGCCATTACGAATTTGTTGTTATGCCTTTTGGACTAACAAATGCCCCTGCTGCCTTTATGCAGTTAATGAATAGCATATTCAGGCCTTACTTGGATCAATTCATAGTAGTCTTCATTGATGATATATTGATATATTCCAAAACTAAGGAAGAACATGAAAAGCATTTAAGGATCGCATTACAAGTATTGAGGGAAAATCAATTATATGTAAAACTCAGCAAATGTGAATTCTGGCTTGAAGAAGTGGCTTTTCTCGGACATGTCATATCCAAAGACAGTTTATCTGTAGATCCGTCAAAAGTTGAAGTTGTGAGAAATTGGGAAAAACCTACTAATGCAAGCGAGATCAGAAGTTTCTTAGGTCTTGCAGGATATTATCGGCGATTCATCAAAGACTTCTCCAAGATCGCCGTACCACTTACAAGATTAACTCGCAAGGAGATCCGATATGAATAGAGTGAGGAATGTGAAAGAAGTTTCCAAACTCTCAAGGATCATCTCACTACAGCTCCGGTGTTAGCTCTACCAATAGAAGGAGAGAAATTCGAGGTTTACACAGATGCTTCTGGCATTGGCCTTGGATGTGTTCTAATGCAACAAGGAAAGGTCATAGCATACTCTTCACGTCAACTGAAGAAGCATGAGGAGAATTACCCCGTCTATGACTTAGAACTGGCCGCGGTGGTATTTGCCCTAAAGATATGGAGACACTACTTATATGGAGTGCAGTTTACTGTATACTCCGATCACAAGAGTCTCAAATATCTATTCTCACAAAAGGAGCTAAACATGAGACAAAGACGCTGGCTAGAATATCTCAAGGACTTCGACTTCAATATACAATACCATCCCGGAAAGGTAATTATGTTGCTGATGCCCTTAGTCGAAAGCCGAGAGCAATGATAGCCAATTATATGATACAAGAATGGAGGTTGCTAGAACAATTCTCCGAGCTCAATATAAGCTTGGACAAGGAAGCCAAATGTGTCACCTTATCTCATGTAAGCATACAGTCAGATTTATTATCTGAGATACAAGCCCTTCAGGATGATGATCCTATATTAGTGGAAATCAAAGGCAGATTAGAAGGACAATCTGATTTTCAACTAACTTCTGATGGAAGATTATTATTCAAAGGTAGAACTTGTATACCCGACTGTCCGGAATTAAAGAAGAAGATCTTAGATGAAGCTCACCGATCAAGGTACACTATTCATCCAGGATCAACCAAAATGTACCAAGATGTAAAGAGGAACTTTTGGTGGCCCAACATGAAAAGAGAAATAGCGGACTATGTATCACGCTGTCTCACATGCCAACAGGTCAAGGCGGAACACCAAAAGCCTGCTGGAAAATTACATCCTCTAGATATTCCTAAGTGGAAGTGGGAGGATATTGGTATGGACTTCATCATGGGTTTATCTAAATCAAAAGGAGGACACGATGGAATCTGGGTTATCATTGACCGATTAACTAAATCGGCGCATTTCTTGCCAATAAAAAGCCGATGGTCAATTGATGTACTAGCTGCACTATACATCAAGGAAATAGTCAGGATACACGGAATCCCTGCCTCAATCGTGTCTGATAGAGATCCCCGTTTCACTTCTCATTTTTGAAAAGGATTACAACATTCGTTGGGGACAAGACTAAATTTAGTACAGCTTTTCACCCTCAAACGGATGGTCAGACCGAGAGAACTAATCAAGTTGTTGAGGATATGCTTAGAGCATGCATCATTGACTTTGGAGGAAACTGGCATGGCCACTTGCCTCTAGTTGAATTTGCATATAATAATAGCTACCAAGCTAGTATCCAAATGGCACCTTTCGAAGCTTTATATGGAAGGAGTTGCCGATCACCTTTATGCTGGAACGAAGTTGGAGAGAAACAACTGTTAGGTCCAGACATGGTAAGGGATACAACTGAGAAGATACAAGTAATCAGAGAAAGATTGCAAGTTGCTCAGACCAGACAAAAGGCTTATGCTGATACAAGGAGAAGAGATCTTGAATTCCAGGTTGGAGATCATGTATTTCTTAAAATATCGCCTGGACGTGGCATACGAAGATTTGGTGTTAAGGGTAAGCTTACGCCAAGATTCATCGGACCATTCGAGGTACTCGAAAGAGTTGGCGAGGTTGCTTATCGCATCGCGTTGCCTCCTCAATTGTCCGACGTGCACAATGTGTTTCACATATCTATGTTGAAGAAGTATGTGCACGATCCATCTCATATTATTGAACATGGAGATCTGGTGATCCGGAAAGATCTCACCTATGAACAGCAGCCTATGAAGATCTTAGATCGAGAAATACGAGCTCTAAGGAATAAGGTTATTCCCATGCTCAAGGTGCAATGGAATAAGAATCCTGAACACGAAGCGACATGGGAAACCGAGGAATCTATGAAGAAACGATTTCCCGAGTTATTCTAAGAGGTATATGTTCTACACTCTCCACATGTATATTTATATATATATTGAATTTGGGGACCAAATTCTTTTTAAGTGGGGGAGGGTGTAGCAACCCTGATAAATAAATATTTGAAATGAATTAAAATATATATACTACAGAAGTAATACAGATAATAAGAATAGGGTTAATTAGACGAAATAAAATATATTACAAATAACGCCTCTTAGTAAGGCGTTAATTTAAAAAGAAACGCCTCTATATACGGCGTGACTAAAGAAAGGACGCCCTCACCTGACGGCGTCAAAATTCCAACGCCAAAGACGGTAAGCCAATAAACGCCCCAATCTTGGGCGTGTTTTAGAAACATGAAACGTCCTTCCTCAAGGCGCTTCTTAAGACACGACCTGCACAAGGTCGTCAATTAAAGAATCGACGACCTGACCAAAGGCGTTAATTCCATTCGGGAACTGTTCGACCCAGAGCTTATCCAGGGAAAGATTAACCTAATCTAGTAAGTGTCTATTAGAGTAAGGACTCTATTAGGGATATGTTACCCTCAATCAAATACTACTTTTGTTAGGACTCCAAAATCCTATAAATAAACCTGTTCGGCCAACCCTAAAACCATTTGATCGAGCGTCTGCTGCTAGGTACGTGAAGAACAAACGGTTCTTCTATTCCTTTTATTTTCTGCTTCTATTACATGAAGAACTAATGTTCTTCCTCTTCTTTTCCTCTAAACAGGTGAGGAATAAAAACCGCGTATGTGAAGAACAAGGTAACGTTCTTCAATCTTTTCCCTACCTTCGGTTCTATTCTCAATATCCCTCCTTTCTTTCCCCTACAGGTTGATTGAAGGCCATCATCTCCATCATATTCATCAACTAAAATTTTTCTTCCTGTCCAAGGTGTTCTTATCAAGTTATTCACCCGGTTATCTCCAAATCAAACTATCAAGGTAGGTTTTCTCAAGTTATTGTAGCCCAAATGAAAATAACGCAAGATATATGTATAAGCATGGCATGCATACAGTTTTATTTTCATTTCTGGAATATTATTGAAAGAAATGCCCCTGTAAAGGGTGCTAATTTACAAGAAACGACCCTGTCCAGGTCGTCAATTTCATATTTGACGCCCTGTACGCAGGCGTTACTTTCATGAAAATTGCATGTAATTAATAATTGATCCTGTTTAAAAATTCATTAAATATGAGATATCGATTCTAATATCTTGCATGACTCTACCTATGAAATTCTGCTAATTTTCCTGTCATGACCATGTATCATGTCTCTTGAAATTTTATTCCTGAATTCCTTTAATTCACGACCTAGACTAGGTCGTTTGCCATATTTTAATGCCCCCGATCAGGGCGTGAATCTGAAAGGTAACGCCCCTTCCTAGGGCATTTATCAGTTAAAATCCTGAAATTTATCTATTCTGAAAAATAGAATTGAATAGTAACGCCCCTGCCCAGGGCGCGTTTTTGATAATTCCTGAAAATTAATTATATTCTGTCAAATATGTGAATAATAAGACGCCTTCTGGTGTAGTCGTCAAATCTTGAAGAAACGACCCTGATCAGGGCGCGTTTTAGATAAATTACTGAAATATTGAAAATTCTGCAAAATGGAAACATGTGTAAACGCCCTTCTGTTAGGCGTTATTTACTTGAGAAACGACTTAGCATAAGTCGTTATTTTCTGTAAAAATGATTTTTATCCTGATTCTGTTAACCGATGGTTTCATATTATATAATATATATATCGGCACTATTCTCCACTCCGTGAGTATAGTCCCACTTTTCACGTTGTTTTATCGATCACACTCAACTCTCATTGACATACAAGCTCTCCATTGGACATTCCGTTCCTTTGGACTAGCGAGTTAGTCATAGAGACCTCCGTATGACTCCTCGTAGCCTTGGATTCCCTCAAGGCCGACTGAGCTGGTTGTACCCTAAAAACCCATTACACCATTGATGCCATGTCACTCTAAAGAAACATGGTATACCGGCCCTTATGATGATACAAAGAGTATATCATAAGAAATTCTTAATGGAATGATGATATCATGCCATATCATGGCATTCTTGTAAACCTCAATTCTATGATAAGAATGAGGGTATCTTACCTTTGATATACTGTTCATGTGGACCTCAATTCTATATATAGAATGTCCATATCGATTTGTCATGGTACCTAAGTTAAGGGAACCTAATTCCACCTAGTTTCATATATAATCGTGATTATACCGTTATTATCGCCAATCTATGTCCTTTGTCATATTTTGGACTCTATTCTATCAAAGTTGTCGTACGTGTCTACAAGCTTGATTATTGAAATTCTATGTTGGCTATAAACAAGAGTGGATGTCAAAACACATGATAAATGCCTGCGTATATAGGGCCCGATCTGGTCCTGGGAGGAGCACCCGAAAGTACTTGTGCCCATGGGAGTTAAAATGATAAGGTATCTGGCATTATACCGAGTACTTGACTTGCTTGATTGGACATTCCACACACATCTTGTACTTGAATCGTACTTGACTTGACATGAAATGCGTGGCCCGAAAAAGGGTAATTTACTTGCTTGATACATGATAGCCAAAGTTCTTGACATGACTTGTTAAACGTACTTGCTGGAATATCTTGAATAAACTTGTTATCTTGTTGAAAGTTCATGATTAGTCCATCTTATTTCCTTCATATTACACTCTCTCTATCTTGTCGTTTTATGCGAGCATGCACAGCCTTATTGCATTCATGAAAATGTAATTACTTAAACCCCTTGCTAGTACTTGAGATATAATTTCCTACTGAGCATTCGCTCATCCCGTTTGTCCCTTTTTACTTTTCAAGTAAGTCCGACGATGATGGAAGTCAATCGGATGGGAATATTTAAGAGTGAAAGTGATAGAGCTGCTCAAGTGTTGTCTAGTTGTTTCTATCGTTTTCTTGAGTCAACTGTGTACTTTTCTTTTTATTAAACAGAGTATTGGATTTGTAATAGTCTGTTATAAAGGAATAAAGGATTGGGTTATCTTGCTATTTTGCGCATCTCTGTCTTTGTGTCGAATACACGACCACTCTGATTGACATGATTGATATAGACACGTCGCGCACCTCCGGGTATCTTCCGCGCTCAGGGCGTGACACCTCTTTCTTTTGATACTATTTTGCCCAAAGTTTATGTAATATAGAGATCGAAATCATGCTTCTATTGGGGTTGTGTCGGGGTTGGCTGGCGTTCTGGGCTCGGAACCAAAAAATGGTCCTACCAGTGACCGCTTCTTGAAGCGGCGGTCCCACGATAGACCGCCTTATGCCGTGCATTTTAAATTTTTAAATTGCAATTTTGAACGGGTGAACGGGACTCGACGTGTCCTATTATATGTGTCCCTCTAGGTAGACGCCTTCATTAAACGTACAATAGTTTACTTTAATATTATTCGGTGATAATTATTGACCGTGTCATGTTAACTGGAAGCCTCCATTTAGGCGCGTCTCGTTTTTAAGACGCCTTCTTAAATGTTTTCAAATATATATTCCTGACCATCTATTCCTGAAGGCGGCCTTCCCCAAGATCGTTTTATGATTTCCTGCAACAGAAATTTATGTGTTTTGTAGCATTATTTCCCTCGTTTGCCCAACTATCTCTTGCATGTTCTCAGACTATTATATCACAAAAACACACGGTTAACTAGGGATATTGAAATAGTAATATGAACTTTAATTTTCCATGATTGTACCATCTCGATTATTGTCAATTAGTCATCATGTGATTAAAAGAAAAGGAAAATGAGTAGAAATACGTGTTAATTTAACATGGATCATGAAATCATTTCTATTAATCATGGCTTGCTGAATTTTATTTTATCATTAGGATTGTTTGAGGGTCACACCACTCCGGCGGTGGTGACTTACCGTTCACTCTCATTTTTATGCATTTCACACTCTTAATTCTTGTGATAGTCGGGACTCTCCGCCGGATATTCCTTCCGTCGGACTAGGACCGCTATCACGAGGCCTCCGTAAGACTCCGCGAGCATGGGATTCTCATTAGGACGCCGAGCAGGTTGTACCACCAAATCATGAACCATTAAAAAGTTAACTTTTGGCAAAACGAGGCTCTGTCTGAGTTCTGCTAAGTTTCTGTAGTTTTTCCTAATTGCGGCCCTGTCTAGACCGCCTATTGACATTAGCAGTATTGCCTAGACCGCATTATTATCAGCTTATGTGACTGGTTTTAGAGGCGTCAAGGGTCCCATACGCTTTCTTTTAAAGACGTCAGCCATGCCTGACGCGTTATTTCTTTGACCCGACTCGGTTTGGTGGGTTTTTGCCTGACCCACCTAGTAGCGATTCTCCTGAGACTGCCTAGTCCTAGTACTGGTCTGTTCCTGATCGTTTTTGCATTCCATGTTTCAAAGTTTTTGATCTTTGTGGTTTTTGTATGTTAGACCAATATAGCCTCTCTAGGCTATGGTACCTCGAGATTATGACCTTTTATTAGGTCTATTTGTGAATTGTATCCATTCCATATCCCTCTTAAAGTCATTTTTCTTAAATGACTCATCCTCTTGATTAATAAGCTTATTGTTTGGAAATGTCAAGAAATCAATACTCCTGCGTATCCTACCTTGGTTACATAGCTTGACCTTGGAACTCTTAGCCATTAAATACTGTGGATGTCTAGATTTCATGGGATCTCTGATCCAACCCTCAATGCCAACGCACCATAGGGGCCCGGTCTGGTCCTGGGGCGAGCACCCGAAAAGCACTAGTGCCCATAGGACTTTTAATGACATGGGGAGGCATTACCCTGTAGTGTCCCGTGGTTTTGATGATGTCAGACACTATAAGTAATCTTGTTTGCATGAGAACTGAATTTTTTGTTATGAGGTTAGTGCACTGTGCATTGCATTAGATTGTTGCAATTATCTTCTGTGGTTTTGTGAAGCAGAATGTGCAGTTTGACCACTCTAAGACACAATCAACTAAGTAAAAGACTCTAAGTCAAAGTTAACTGAGCAAGGGTCACAGATTAAGACAGGTCATGAAAAAATCAGTGAACTTGAAAAAGGCAGGTTGACTAATCTGACGGAGCATAGACATCAGGTCTGTACATGTTTTGCCATCACTGCCATAATTCGATGCTAGTCCTGCTCTCCAGCAAACAATGGTCGATGCTAGTCCTACTGCCAGTGGAGTGAAGGTCGGTGCATATTGCTGAAAGACTGTGCATATATGGAAATCAAGGTCCGAGCACATATGAAAGGCACGGCACAAGGTCGGTGCAGGTTTTGATTTCTAAAGCACAAGGTCGGTGCATCGCTTGCTCCAAGCGATATGAGGTCAGTGCATATATCAGCTCAACGCATATAAGGTCGATGCATCGCTTGCTTCATGCCATATGAAGTCGGTGTATATATCAGCTCAACGCACATAAGTTCGGTGCATCTTCTGCTGCTCGCATATAAAGCCCAAGCACATTTGCTTGCCAGGTCGGTGCACAATTACATGCTCACTTATATGGTCAGTGCAACATTTCTCTACTACATTGCCAAGGTTGTTGCATACTTTGATAGACACATATAAGGTCTATGCACACTCTGCCTTAGCATATATGACGTCGATGCTAGTTGTCACTTTTGCATATTGGGGTCGATGCTTGTTTGCACTGTTTCATACATAGAGTCGACGCTAGCACATCTTGCTTCATGTAAAGTCGGTGCTAGTTCATGAAGTTTCAGAAGGAAAGGTCGATGCTAGTCTAGAATCTTTCATGTAAATTCGACACTAGCACATCATGCTTAAGTATAAAGTCCACGCTAGTTTTGCATTTGGCAGTCTAAGGTCGATGTTAGTTGTGTCTCATTCATAGCTAAGGTCGGTATTAGTATGCTGAGTCTTGCATCCAAGATCAGTGTTAGTATGCAGTATCTCACATTTAAGGTCTATGTTACTTGACTGTGGCTTGTGTATGAGGTCTGTGTCAGTCCTTACATCTCTCATATAAGGTCAATGTCAAGGACAATGTTAGTAATGATTTCATGCCTAAGTTCACAGAATTCCCTGCATGTTCGATCTATTTGATTTGAACTTCGTTATGGGCATGACCATTGATCATTTCTCTCACTCTATAACATATCTCCATATAAAGTCAATACATATTGACTTTTTACTATGTGAGCAAAATGCTTGATGAAATGCCTCTCAACTTATTGACAGGAATTCAAAGTCACGTGAGATCGAGACAAGGGCTCATGATCCAAGACTGCCCTGGCTCGTGCACAAGGAACTTAAAATCACGTGAAACCAAAACAAAGGCTCACGATCCAAGACTGCCCTCGCTCGTGCACAAGGAACTTAAAGTCATGTGAAACCAAAACAAAGGCTCACGATCCAAGACTGATCTATCAACTAGAGATCCTGCCATATGGAAAGCGAAAGAGTTGGGATTATGACACGTGGAACCTCGAAGGATCAGATATGCGTGAAAGTTTGGGCGGGAAATGTGGCTTCCACGCGCCCATCGTCTGCTTATAAAAGAGGATCGAAAGGCTAGGAGAAGAGGTGAGAATAGAGCTGAATAGAAGAGAAGAGAGAAGAGAGAAGAGACAAGAGGCGGCCAGAGAATATCCTGAGAGAAGAACTAGAGAGCTGAAGAAGAAGAAGAGAAAGAGAAAAGAATCTGAGAGAAGCCTACTCGTGATTGAAGATTTGATTCCATCAGTTCAAGGATCAGATCCGGAACTGTCTTGCTCTACTCAGAGATACATTTTTATTTTCCTACTTGTATTTCCCCTTTGTTCATTTACCTCTTTACTGTTGTGTTCTGATTTCCTGTCTTGGGGGTCGGGTTCCTCTTGAGGACTCAGGAGAAGGGAGACCGTGTCTCCAGTTGCCAGTGACGGGGTGTCACTAGTGTTTCCCTCTGGTTTAGAGGAAGGGAGATTCATCTCCAGTTTCCCTCTGTGGATTCAGAGGAAGAGAGGATCTAATCCTCTGGGTTTTGGTGAGTAGTGTGTTGTTGTTCACGTCCCTTCTGCATTTGCAGAAGAAGGGAGACGGTGCCTCCAGTTGCTAGTGATGGGGTGTCACTAGTGGTTCCCCTCCGATTTGGAGGAAGGGAGGATTGATCCTCCAATTTTTTGAGTGACTCTGTGTTACTCAAGTTTCCTTCTGATTTGATCAGAAGAAGAGAGGACAGTGTTCCTCTGGGTCAAGCTGTTAGGCAGCATTTGTAGCGGATTGAGTATGCGTCTACCTTGGTAGAGAAGCCTCATTCCCGTTTGGAGTGAGGGGTGGATGTAGGCAGACTGGTGTCTGGCCGAACCACCTAAAAATCCAGTGTGCAGTGGTTTGCTTTGTGCGTTTGCTCCCTTTCATCCACCTCCTTTCACAGGATCACTCTCGAGGGTTGTCTGCTGTGTGATTCCATTAAGTGCACGAATTTGTCTATCGTTTTATGTCTCAAGGTTATTCTCTTTGCAATGCAGCTTAGGCACACATGTAGTGTTTGCCATATTGCCTTGACAAAAATTCATATTGTTTGATTCAGTCATGAATGTTCACATCTTCAATCTATCATGCGCTTGACAACAGGTGTGGCTGAATGTTTTAGCGTTAATCTGATTTCAGATTGAGCAGTTTTCTGAAGAATATATCTTGCATGAGCTTAATTCAGTTTGAGAAATCTCACCCTCACTATACTCTGGTTTTATCTTGAACTGCTCGTTGTGGTTTAGGATAATGGTATTGTTGTTGAGATATTATCGTGAATGGTTTGATTAATAAATTGGGTTATTTTTGTCATTGGACCTAAGTTTTTATTGGGGATTTATTCAAGCCCCCCTTCTAGATCCTAGCTACGCACCTAACAATTGGTATCAGAGCAAGTTACTGCCTCATCGGATCCAACGATCCACTGTAGATCCTGCAGTCTCTTTGGTGCATTTCTAAGTGTGTTCAGTCTGCTGCATTGAATTGTTTGTTGATTTGCTTTTATGGCTCATCCCCCGATTTTCAACTGTTCCAACGTTGATTCATGGCTCAACAGCATGCGTAGCTATGTTAGAACAACAGATCCTGATCTATGGAAGGTAATTTCATATGGTCCACACAGATTATCTAAAGATAAATCTAAGTGGACTGAAAATCATAGATCAAAGAATGCTGCTAATTTGAAGGCATTAAATTTGATGAAGGCAGATGTTGATATTGCTATTCTTCCATGCCTTTATGAATGCAGATCTGCCAAGGAAATCCTAAACAAACTGAAGAATGCCAGCCGTGAAAAGGAAAAACAAAAATGCATGATGGCTGAAGGAAGCATTGAAGGGGAGGATGAAGAAGAGGTAAACAATCATTTCGCTAACTTTACTTTAGATGATTGGGAAGATGCATATGCTAATTTGCTAGAGTCATATGAAAAATTGAGAAAACAGAAGAAATCCCTGAAAAAGAAGTTAAATAATCTTGAGAATATTAACTCTGCATGTGAGGATATTGAAATCCTGATAATTGAAAACGAGATATTCAGAAGACAATTAACAGATTTTGATGCTATTACTTCAGAATTGGAATATTTGAAATCTGAGAATGAAAAACTCACAAAACAGTCTAAGGAATCTGAACATAAATCAATGAATCTTGAAAGTGAAAATAGATTGATTTCTAAAAAACTGGAGGCTGTTGGAGTAACAAATTTAGAGCTTCAGAAAAATTTTGACAAACTTCAATCAGAAAATTAGCAAGAAATGTTTAATGAATGTCAAAGTTCTTTAAGTGATTTGGTATTTGATGATGAACTCCAGGAGCAAAATAGTAAACTGAAAGAGGAGATTAACCAGCTGAAACACCTAAACTCAACTATGTCTGAGAAACTAACCACATTTGAAAAAGGTAAGTGCCTGAGCATGGATAGTTCAAACAAGTTGGTGAATGCTGAACAAGAAATTGAGAGTCTAAAAACCATTAACCAAATGTTGAATGAAAATGCCACTTGTTATGAAGAGAAGATAGCTAGATATGAGCTCCATGTCTCAAAACTTGAATCTGAAATTTTTGACTTGAATAAATCTCTTGAAAAATTTGTGAGTGAAAAGGATAATTTGGACAAGCTCCTTGGCAGCAAAATTAATTTCTAACGTGAGGGTCTGGGTTTTAACCCAGCTAATAAAAAGGGCTTTGACAGTAAGCTTCACACTTCATTTGTGTGTAGTACTGAGCCGACTAGCACATCTAGTGCACCTATCTTCCAATTCAGTGCCCAGAGGAATCAAAAATCCACTGTCAGTCCCAAATCTACTGAAGAAACTCAGAAACTGAAAAAGAAAGAAATTCCATAGAAAAAGATAAAATGCATTCCTACTGATACAAAGAGTACTGCACACAAGTCACATGCACCTCCACACATTCATGCAATGCAAAGAAAACTTCATGTCATTATTATGGAAGATTCGGTCATGTGATGCACAGTTGTTATATCCTAAAATCTGATGAATTGAATGTTCATAATAGAATGAAGAAAATGAAAAATTCAGAAAATACATATGTGCATTTTACTAAAAGCTCACCCAAGAATCAGTTTGCCCAGAAGAGGCAACTCAAATGTCCTCATTGTGGATGATCTAGTCATGCAAAGAATGATTGTTGGTTTTTAAAAGGGGTTGAGCTCAAGGCTCCTAGGAGAACCACTACTCCAAGGAGACCTTATTGCCATGAATGTGGCAAGTCTGGCCATATAGTCAAAGACTGTTGGCACTTGAGACACAATCACAACACTTATGCTAGGAAGAACAAAAATTCTGGTTTCATTCGGACTCATGATGAACAATTCTTTAAAAGGCATGATTTCTCTATTCGATGTCATTACTGTGGATTGTTAGGGCACATCATAGATGACTATCACCATCTAAAAAATGATGAATTTACTACCCTAAGATCGAGGAAAGCATCTACACGAGGTGCTACTAACTATGCAGGACCCAAGGACTTGGGTACCAAAATGTGCAAAGTGAGAAACCATTTTGCAGATGTGCCTTGGAGGAAGGAAATAAAATGGGGAGGTCAATAAACCAAGGCATCCAAAGTTTAGTAAAACCCCACTTCTGCATTTCACTAATAGACAATTTGAGTTTTCAATAATTCTGTCTTTATAGCTACATGTCTTGAAATTTTCTGAAAATCCAAACAGCATGTGACTGATATTTGATATGACAATTGCATTTGTTAAATGTTGGTATATGTCATGATGCATATCTCACATATTCACTGAATCTTTGTTGCATACACTTCTCAAATGAGGACTGCATTTGCATTGCATTGTCTTGCATGACTATTATGGTATATCAAATGGTAAGTTACTAAAGGGCAGATGCAATCTGTCTGGAAGTTCTTACTATGTATGAGGTGGTAATTAGACCAAGTCCTCTACCCAGTACCATTGTTCAAAAATTTACACATTGAGCAGTCTAGACTTTCATGAGCATATTTCATAAAACTATCTGCATAGATTTCATTGCATACATTGCACTTAGAATTCAGTCACATAGTGCATAAACTCAGGGGGAGTCTGTCAAAATAATTTTCATGATTCATGCATACTTGGTCAGATTAATCCCCTGCGTGGTCTTCATGCCATATATGACGGTTCAATGCATTTAGTTAGGGGGAGTCAATGCATATGCATACACTTGGTTAATTGCATGCCATTTCTATTGAAAATTCCAAAAAGATTGATTCATTACATATAGGCAGGGGGAGCATTCAAATCAAACTCTTGAACTGAATGGCTATCCATATTTCTGTTATTGTCCAAATCGGTCGACCAAAACTGAACTTTCAGTCAACCGATATCTTCACAATCTAGCCATACCTTTGCTCATTTTGAAATTGTATCATTGAAATCTCTTCTTTGCCTGCAACTTTCATCAACATTTGGTATCTGTTGATATGTCTTGTGTCTGTTTGGCCTAAATTCACAATCATCTGATCATAACTCCATTGTCGGCTCTTGCTCTCTTGGCTATCAATGTCATGCTTCTGAGGCTGTAAACTCCTAATTAATGATGGTCATTTGCTTGGAATTCTTGACACATTCTTAAGCTTGATTGAAAACACTACATGTCTGTCGTCTGATTATCTGACAATTTGCTATTTTTTTTTGTTGATTCTCTTCAAACTCTGTCAGCCCTACCAAGTTGGTTATCTGCTGTAAATTCTTTGAGCTAATCCTACCTATACATTCTAGAAAATACTGCGTGGCATTTGCTAAGGGGGAGCTGATTGTCAAAAATTTTAAAATATCACTTGACCTGATTGTCATTCCTTGCACATTTCTCTTGAAGATGTAATTCTTGAACTCTCATGGTCACCTTTGTCACCTGTCTGACTTCAAAATTCTTTCTCACATGATGCATATACCCGTTGCTGGCTTCTATTGAGTACTTCTAAAAATTTCCTTCATCTATCTACAATTCATGAAGATTTTAATGGGCATATCTTGATCATAAATCTGAAAACATGTGAACTAAGAATCTTCTATTATATGGAACTATGAATGTCTAAAATACTCAGCTGGTTTAAGTCTTATGTATTTGAGTTTTGATTTGAACATCTTGAAAATATCTGAATCAAATCTGTTAATAAACTTTAACATGGTAGTTCATGTTATATCATGTAAGATCTTCTGGAATCTGAAAATTCTAAGATCATGGCTAACTCTGGTAGAGTTACATGTAGTGAATATTGTCTTTAAACATCTGAAGAATCTGAAAATGTCAAAAAGATAAAAGTTAGTCAAAGTAATGAGTATGGTTACTGAGAAACCATGTCCAAAGGACTGTGTCATGATGTACCATAGTTAACTCTGCTGAAAAATTATTGTAATATCTGCAGAATTAAAGCAGAGCAATGGCTGAGTTGCACTGAGAAACTGGGTCCTTCATCAAAGAATTGGAGTAAACATATGTCATGAAGTGCCCTAGTTATCTCTGTTCATTGTGAAGCATGACAGTTAGTCGTACAAAGTGCTTAGGGATAATGGCGTCTAAACAACATGTATCCTCTAGTTACAAGGTGTGCACTAAAACTCGATTGCTCTTGAAAAAAGTGACCAATAATTAGTATGAAAAGATATCCTATTCTGAAAAATAATTGCTTTAGGAAAAATTTCAGGAATAGTAGACAAAATCAGATGCATTTATGTTTGTTTAACCTCAATTCTATTGTTTATAACTCCAAGAGGGGTCATTGAAATTGAATGATTAAGATGATGTGAGGTTTAAACAAGATGATAATATGAAAGCTTGGTTCACTTTTATTAAAAAGATTGATTCTCAGATATGAGTACAAAATTTATGACAAACCCTGAATACATCATATTTAAACCAGGTTGTTCAATAAAGATCATGTCATAACCCCTTATAGTGGAAGAATCTGAAACATCCTTAAATTTGGAATTATGACTTTGATAACTCATTGAAAATCTTCTCTAAATTTTTGGAAGCTCAGTAGGACTTCTTGTTCCTGTTATGGTTCTATTGCATATCATTTTTCAAATTTCTCATGTGCTCAATCTCCATTTTCTGCTAAGATCATTTATTAAGAATGTTCAATGTTCTTAATGCTATTTGATCACAACCTGAACTATTCTGCATCCTCCTGTAATATGTTGATTCTGCTCACTGATTTTGCTTCAATCTGACATGACATGAACTCATTCATATATGACCGTTCATGTGATCTTGTTGATACTTTTCTTTAACTTGTGTATAGTCATCTTGATCTGCTTCAACATGTTTGTCCCTAAGCTTTGACTTCATTCCACTCCTTCTAATTTGACTAAAAAGTGACATTATCTGCTAAGGGGGAGTACATTTTTGTAGCAAAGGAGAGTATCGACATTTCTTTCACTTCAATATCTCTTCTCTTTTCAAAGAGGGAGCACATGTATGTCATAATTTTGCATACTCTGCTTGTATGTGATTTATCATACTCCTATCCTCACTCACATTCCTCTCACATCTTCAGGGGGTGAATCATCTATGATTCAACCATATCAATGCATGCTCTGTATTTTATCAAATTACTATTTCCTTTTTGATGAAGTCAAAGAGGGAGAATAATTTGATACGAGTCAGCATGTTCCAGCATGACTCGTTGTGCTCATAGTGTTGTCATCATCAAAAAGGGGGAGATTGTTGCGTCCCTATGGTTTTGATGATGTCAGACACTATAAGTAATCTTGTTTGCATGAGAACTGAATTGTTTGTTATGAGGTAAGTGCATTGTGCATTGCATTAGATTGTTGCAATTATCTTCTGGGATTTTGTGAAGCAGAATGTGCAGTTTGACAACTCTAAGACACGGTCAACTAAGTCAAAGACTCTAAGTCAAAGTTAACTGAGCAAGGGTCACAGATTAAGCCAAGTCATGAAAAAATCAATGAAGCTGAAAAAGGCAGGTTGACTAATCTGACGGAGCATAGACATCAAGTCTGTACATGTTTTGCCATCACTGCCACAAGTCGATGCTAGTCCTGCTCTCCAGCAAACAAAGGTCGATGCTAGTCCTGCTACCAGAGGAGTGAAGGTCGATGCATATTGCTGAAAGTCTGTGCATATATGAAAATCAAGGTCCGAGCACATATGAAAGGCATGGCACAAGGTCGGTGCAGGTTTTGATTTCAAAAGCACAAGGTCGGTGCATCGCTTGCTCCAAGCCATATGAAGTCGGTGCATATATCAGCTCAACGCACATAAGGTCGGTGCATCGCTTGCTTCATGCCATATGAAGTCGGTGTATATATCAGCTCAACGCGCATAAGGTCGGTGCACCTTCTGCTGCTCGCATATAAAGCCCAAGCACATTTGCTTGCCAGGTTGGTGCACAATTACATGCTCACTTATAAGGTCAGTGCAACATTTCTCTACTACATTGCCAAGGGCGTTGCATACTTTGTTAGACATATATAAGGTCTATGCACACTCTGCCTTAGCATATATGACGTCGATGCTAGTTGTCATTTTTGCATATTGGGGTCGGTGCTTGTTTGCACTGTTTCATACATAGAGTCGACGCTAGCACATCTTGCTTCATGTAAAGTTGGTGCTAGTTCGTGAAGTTTCAGAAGGAAAGGTCGATGCTAGTCTAGAATCTTTCATGTAAAGTCGATGCTAGCACATCATGCTTAAGTATAAAGTCAATGCTAGTTTTGCATTTGGCAGTCTAAGGTCGATGTTAATTGTGTCTCATGCATAGCTAAGGTCGGTATTAGTATGCTGAGTCTTGCATCCAAGATCAGTGTTAGTATGTAGTATATCACATTTAAGGTATGTGTTAGTTGACTGTGGCTTGTGTATGAGGTCTGTGTCAGTCCTTACATCTCTCATATAAGGTCAATGTCAAGGACAATGTTAGTATTGATTTCATGCCTAAGTTCACAGAATTCCCTGCATGTTCGATCTGTTTGATCTGAACTTCGTTATGGGCATGACCATTGATCATTTCTCTCACTCTATAACATATCTCCATATAAAGTCAATACATATTGACTTTTTACTATGTGAGCAAAGTGCTTGATGAAATGCCTCTCAACTTATTGACAGGAACTCAAAGTCACGTGAGATCGAGACAAGGGCTCATGATCCAAGACTGCCCTGGCTCGTGCACAAGGAACTTAAAATCACGTGAAACCAAAACAAAGGCTCACGATCCAAGACTGCCCTGGCTCGTGCACAAGGAACTTAAAGTCACGTGAAACCAAAACAAAGGCTCACGATCCAAGACTGATCTATCAACTGGAGATCCTGCCACATGGAAAGTGAAAGAGTTGGGATTATGACACGTGGAACCTCAAAGGATCAGATCTACGTAAAAGTTTGGGCGAGAAACGTGGCTTCCATGCGCCCATCTTCTGAGAGTAAGGCTGGGAGAAGGAGGTGAGAATAGAGGTGAATAGAAGAGAAGAGACAAGAGGCAACCAGAGAATATCCTGAGAGAAGAACTAGAGAGCTGAAGAAGAAGAAGAAGAGAAAGAGAAAAGAATATAAGAGAAGCATGCTCGTGATTGAAGATTTGATTCCATCAGTTCAAGGATCAGATCCGGAACTGTCTTGCTCTACTCAGAGCTACATTTTTATTTTCCTGCTTGTATTTCCCATTTGTTCATTTACCTCTTTACCAATGTGTTCCAATTTCTTGTCTTGGGGGTCGGGTTCCTCCTGAGGATTCAGGAGAAGGGAGACCGTGTCTCCAATTGCCAGTGATAGGGTGTCACTAGTGTTTCCCTCTGGTTTAGAGGAAGAGAGATTCATCTCCAGTTTTCCTCTATGGATTCAGAGGAAGAGAGGATCTAATCCTCTTGGTTTTGGCAAGCAGTGGGTTGCTGTTCACGTCCCTTCTGCATTTGTAGAAGAAGGGAGACGGTGTCTCCAGTTGCTAGTGACGGGGTGTCACTAGTGGTTCCCCTCCGGTTTGGAGGAAGGGAGGATTGATCCTATGATTTTTTGAGTAACTGGGTGTTACTCAAGTTTCCTTCTGATTTGATCAGAAGAAGAGAGTAGTGTGTTCCTCTGGGTCAAGCTGTTAGCTAGCATTTGTAGCAGACTGAGTCTGCATCTACTTTGGTAGAGAAGCCTCCTTCCGGTTTGGAGTGAGGGGTGGATGTATGTAGACTGGTGTCTGGCCGAACCACCTAAAAATCCAGTGTGCAGTGGTTTGCTTTGGGCTTTTGCTCCCTTTCATCCTCCTCCTTTCACAGGATCACCCTCGAGGGTTGTCTGTTCTGTGATTCCATTAAGTGCACAAATTTGTCTTTCATTTTCTGTCTCAAGGTTATTCTCTTTGCAATGCAGCTTCGGCACACATGTAGTGTTTGCCGTATTGCCTTAACGATAATTCATAATGTTTGATTCAGCCATGAATGTTCACATCTTCAATCTGTCATGTGCTCGACAACATGTGTGGCTGAATGTTTTAGCGTTAATCTGATTTCAGATTGAGCAATTTTCTGAAGAATATATCTTCCGTGAGCTTAATTCAGTTTGAGAAATCTCACCCTCACTATACTCTGGTTTTATCTTGAACTGCTCGTTGTGGTTTAGGATAATGGTATTGTTGTTGAGATATTGCTGTGAATGGTTTGATTAATAAATTGGGTTGTTTTTGTCGTTGGACCTAAGTTTTTATTGGGGATCTATTCAACCCCCCCTTCTAGATCCTAGGTATGCACCTAACATACCCGAAGTACTAGCTAGTGTGTAAGTCTACGACATTCCACATCCTCGTGAAACTTGATATACATGCGTGAAAGTACTTGCTTGACGTGACTTGACTTGACTTGATAAATGGCCATTTACATGAAAGTTCTAGTTACTTGCTCTTGATATCTCGACTTGCACTAGCTTGATTCCATTTAATTGTCAATTATCTTCTGTTAATATTGTTTACCTAGTCTGCCTTAACTGTGTTTTACGCATCATTCATGCATATTCATGAAATGGTTAATTACTTAAATTTTGTGTGGCGATAGAGTATAAATCCTACTGAGCTTCTTGCTCACTACCTACTTTAATCATTTTTTTCTGGTAATTCGATAGATGGAGCGCTTGCAATTGGGAACGGGCCAGAGCGACCGAGTGGACCTGGATCTTAGAGACCTGATTTTTCTCTTCCTTATTTTCTTGAGTCTAGTTAGTGTAGTGAGTCGTGTTCTTTTTTTTTCTTTCTTTTCTTTATTGAGTCTATTATTTTAAATTGAATCAAATTTGTAAATTAAACTCTTGACATCAATAAAATTATTGTTTTTGGCAAATTATGGCCTCTTCGTAACATTGGTGTTATTCTTATATGTCGATTTTGCTGCTCTGATTGACATGACTGTTTCGCTACCACGTTCCGAGCATGCCTTCCGCTGCTATCGGTTCGGGGCGTGACAGAAGTGGTATCAGAGCGTTGGTTGTTTAAGTCCTAGGTTCTTGTCCATAAGTATAGGTTACCCTAAGTAATAGGTCGTATAATCCTTGTCATCCCTTCGTATCACTTGGTGAGAATGGGTAGTGTCTCGGGTTAAGTAATAAAACATATATAAGACTACGGTAGTCCGATGCGTAAGAGTAATAAGCTTATTAAGTTTATAATTATTTTTCATGTATCTGTCTAGAAAGTGTGCGTCGACCTCCTGTCAACCCTGCATCGACGCACCAAGTCTTCTGACGAGTTGTTCATCTCCTTCAATCCTCATCTTCGAATTGATCTGTGCTTACCCATGTTTATAGCATCTGAGCTCGCTGCACATACTCAGGGAAAGTGTTCAGTGACTATTTCCATCCATCCACCCAGGTGCATTCCATATATTCATCAGCTCTTGTATCATGTTCATGATTTGCTGTGTTTAATCTTGGGTATGAAATGCTTTGAAATCCCAATCTCATTGATACCCCAAATTCATGGAACTGCTTTGAACTCCTGTGAGTACTTCGGTCTGATTGTCAAAGTTCAGTTATCAGAGCTCATCTTAAAGGAGAATCTTCTTTTATGGAGTACCATGATTGCCCAAGATATAAAACTGTTGGTTTAAGTTTAATGGGTTCATGAGTTTTAAACTGAACTTTCTTGAAAATGGCTATATTCAGACTTAATGGACTTAAACCATTGTTTCATGTTTTTACATGTTGTGCCTTCTTAATCTAAAAGTTTATTTTTAGTACAAAGGCATCCTTAGTTGAGGAACTTCATTGTAGTATTATTTTTAAACATTTGTCAAATCTGAAGATTTCAAAAGGGCTGCAATGAAAGCAATGAACTTCAGTCATGCTGAGTAACTAAGGATATTGGCATCTGATAAACGTATATCCTTATGTAAAAAGGTGTGTGCTGAGTTCAGTGCTCTTAGGCAGAGCAATGGCAATTGTTTCGCCGAGAAATCGAGTCCCTTCATCAATGAAGTGGAGTGGACAAGGTCATGAAGTGCCTTGCTACCTCTGTTCTATGTGAAGCAGAATGGTGAGCTACACTGAGTAACTTGGGATGTTGGCGTCTAATCAACGTGCATCCTCACGTCAAAAGGTGCTGCCACACCTGAATGCTCTTGAAAAATGAAAAGCAACAATAGTTGGTATCAAACAGTGGTTTCAAAAGATAAATCCGAACTTGTAGTGCCCATGGATAAAATCAGAAACGTCTAGGTGTTTAACCTCTATACTAAATGTAGCTTTCCTTCAAAGGGGCTAATGGAATTGAATGAGTAAGCTTAAAGGAGGTTAACATGGCTTTTATATGTAATTCTGGTTCATTTCTATTAATTTTGAGTGCAGATATTGTCAAATGCCTATTATTGAGAAACTAAGAATTCATTAGTGTTAAACCAATCTGAATATATAGGCTTTATCTTTGGAGTTCCATAACTGGAGATTCTGAAAAATTTGTAACTCTATATTCATGTACTTGGCTTCAGACTGAAGATCTCCCATCCTAAGATTTCTTGAATCTGATCCTTGTGCCCAGATTTCTTGTTGGTCCATGCTCCTGGCTGCATTGAATACATCTCCACTCTCAACAATTGGTATCAAGTTCATCTCATGTATTTGGATGGTTTACATTTTCCTTCCTCCATGCATTGCATAGAAAACATTAAAAATCTAGAAACCAGAAAACCTAAAAATCTGAAAACCTTGAAAAAACTAAATTAGTTCTATGGCTATCATACTTCTCTCTGATTGCATCTTCCTGCTATGTTCAATATCTTGCATATATATGTCTCTCATGATTCAATCTATGTTGCATTGCTATGACTTCATGGCACCCGCTTCCAACTTATGTGATCTGTTCACACCATGCCTTGGGACCCAATACCAAGAAGCAACCCATCAATCTGGCTCTTCACTTCTACATCACTATTGAATGTATATATGCCCTATCTGCTCGCTTGCTTGTGTTGTATTGGCTTTAATCTAAGCCCTCTTTGCTAATGGCAAAGGGCGAGAGATGTCTTGATGAGTCATCATCTGTTTCATGATTCCGTTATTTAGGTGACTCATAATGACCGCATAGTTGCCATCATCAAAAAGGGGAAGAATGTTGGATAAATGATCTTTTGATGATGTCTAAGTATGATTTATTATAATATCATTGAATTGATTCAACTATGCTCTAACGTGCATGATAATGCTTTTGATGCTCCCAAGCTATGCTCATCATGAAAAGACTCCCTTGTGTAAACATCTCAGCCAAGTTGGATTGGGAAGCAACAGCATGCAACGACAGATCAGAAGGAGCATTAGCCACGGCAATATGCCTTAGCATTAGAAGCAGAAGTGGGATTGCAGTGAGGAGCTTTGCAAGTGTTTTCTCAGAGGAACAAGAGCCCACCAAGGTTGAAAGTCACTCAAGGTGCAAAGGCACTTGTTTGCACAGAAACCAAGAAAAGGTTGGCAAAAGAAAGGGAAATAAATCTGACAGTAGAATTCAGCTAAGAATTGCACGTTCAAGAAGGCTGCATCGACCTCACAATCTAGCTGCTCCGACCTCAGGACACGCTGCTCCGACCTCAGGACATGCTGCTCCGACCTCAGGCCGTAACAGAATCGCTAAGGCTAGTGGCGACGGCTAACCAGTTGATAAGGGTGACAAATAGGTTGTTATCAGTAACAAATACCTTCATAAGGGTGAAAAATAGCTAATAGGGCAGACAAATAGCTCATAGTCATGTCGAATGGCCCGAAGATGAAGGCTGCGTCGACGCTACGCCCCACTGTGTCGACGCCATCCACGCAAGATCGTCAGCAACTCAAGAACCCATGAAGCTGCGTCAATGCAAGATCTCTGTTGCATCAACGTAGTCAAGAGAGAAAGGCTCAACAATGCACACGACTGATAATGCACACAAAGGCGATGGCTATTGTCAAATAAGGGTGACAAATAGCTCGTTAAGGGTATAAACTAGCCTATAACAGTGAAAAAGAGCCGTTAGCAGTGCAAAATGGCTTGCAGAGCTGCAATGGCAAAATCAACGAAGGCTGCGTCAACGCATGGGCAAAGCTACGTCAACGCACAACTTGCCCTTCGTCAAGCGCTTCACTAAAGTGTCGACCCTAGGAGTTGACTCTTGTTTTTTCAGGTTCTGGTTGGGAAGCAACTCATCCAGCTGATTCGACCATGCCCTCTCAGGACGTCGACACAGGGGGTCTTACAGAAGCAGTCTATAAGGCCACCGTTAACAGCTATGTCGACGCATGGGCAAAGCTGTGTCGACGCTCTCAAGGTTTCTCTAAATTTTTTGTCTAATCTGTGTTTTTCAAAACCCGTACTGAGAGCATTAATAGCAGGCGCATAACTCCAAAAACATCTCTTTTGAGGTCTAGAAGAGGATCCTAGGTCAGAGCTTTTGCCATCTCATTATAACATCTCAGAACATCCTTTTGAAGAAGACCATGTTAGGGACCAAATCTGCAAAGGTTATCTCTGCCAAAAAACTGTCTCTTCTATCCTGAGAAAGGACTAGTCAGGTGGTCTGCCCTCTGGTGCATACTGGACAAAGGCATTCTCTCTGCCACACACTCTGATGCGGGACGACTACGAGACTCGACGCGGATGGGTTGCGACCTTAGACTCTATCGGACGACTCGACTAGTAAGACGATGGGACTAGCAACAACACCATGACGTGGCACCGAACGAGCTCCAGAAGAGGCGATCATGCCCCAAACAAGAAGCGCTACTCACAGTCATCCCCTGCGAGGGAAACGTGACGATCTTGCACGGTTGGGAAATCGGCTTTGAGACTCGGGTGGTCGGCTCACTCTCGTGCTCGGAACGAGTCACGGGACGGGTCTCGCACTCTCAACTCACAGCGGTGATTAAATATAGCAAGCTAATAAAATAGCCTACTGTTGTACCCAGACTATTTCCCAATCAAAATGACAAGGAATAAGGGTTCGGGCATTTCCCCGAACACCTTCAAGGCACGGGCTACCTAGCCCTTTCTACACCCTAAAGGTCCCCATAAGGGTCCCGATCAACTCACCGTGACGCGCGGCGGCACAAACAAGTATTTGGGGTCAACCCCGACCACTCTCATACGGGCTCTGCCCGTGTCTTATATGGCCGCCCGGGATCACCCGGGGGTGCCCCGACGTTAAGCCATGCCACGTGGCATCCAGCAAAAGAGTCACGGGCCCACTCCAAGACTCTTCATTCAACCCTCCAAGGCCAAAGGGAGACCCGAGCAAGTCAACCACAGGCTTTGGAGGCTCGCAGCCTGTACGTACAGCTCACACACGTGTGTTCGGCATTTTTCTGAACACCTTGTGGGCACGTATATTTCAACCCTTATACACAAGACCACGGGCCAGCCCGTGGTTCCAGTACACCAGTTGGGTCCTACAACGACCCCCCAGCAAGTTGGGGCCACCCCCGACCCTCAGACACGTGGCAACAAGCCACTCAACTTAGCTCTCGGGCCAACCCGAGGCTACCCTGTCAACCCGCCGTACAATATGGCACGTAACACGATGCAAGGCCCATGGGCCCCAAAATACCTCGTTCCAACCCCTACAGACTTCTACCCTTGGCCCTACACTAAATCCAAGGCCCGTCGGCCACCTACGCGGCTCGTTCGGCAACCCGGGGTGTGTCGGGCATTTGCCCGAACACCTTGCGAGCGGCTACTCTGACTCAAAGAACAACGGCCCCACGGGCCCATGTCAGCCTCTCGAAGGTCATAGTCCATCAAAGGACATCCCTAGGCAACACAAGAAGACCCCCGGGGGCCATCGCCCGGCGTTACGGCCGGCCCGGGGCCAATTCGCCCCAGGGCGTGGCCCCGCCCCCGGGGAGGGAGAACTCCCCGGGGGGCCGCGCCCTCTCTCCAGCTCGGTGGTCCCACGACCCCACTTAGCCCCGATTCGCTCAACTACGGTCCTACGATGCGGTCCGTGTGCCGTACCAGTTCGAGGGGTCGCGCGGACATGGAAGCGCAAAGGGACAGCACGACGGGTTCGTCCTCAAGTCAACGCGCACAAGTCTCCACAAGCCACCACGTACCCTTGTCCTTAGCCAAATTGGGAAAAAAAACCCAAAAATCAATTTTTATAGGGTGGGGACCAGCCCCCCCTCTCTCTCCTTGCGAACCTGCCTAAACCCCCCAGGGGGGAGGTTTACGCGGACCAGCCAGGACCCCCTAGCTGGTCCGCGTAAACCCCGAATCAAACAAAAAAAAACTTTTTTTTAAAAAGAAAAAGCCCAGCCCGCCTAAACCCTTGGGGGTTTAGGCGGACCAGCCAGGCCCCCCTGGCTGGTCCCCATAACCCCCATCCGAGGGGGGTTTAAGCGGACCAGCCAGGGCCCCCTTGGCTGGTCTGCGTAAACATCTTTCCCTCCTCTCTCAGCCCGTAAACCCAGTGCACTATTCCATTGGGTTAACGCGGACCAGCTCAGCCCCCTTAGCTGGTCCGCGTAAACCCCCTTGTGACCCTTCACCTTCCCTATAAAAACCCCCCAGGGGGCAAGGCAAGGACAACATATGCATCTCCAAAGGCTTCAAGGCAATTCAAGCGCTTCGGCTCCAAGCAACGAGCTAAGGAGAATTGTGTGTGGGTGACTTGTTCGGCGGTCTACTATGCCGGGGGTATGTCGTTCGCACTCCCCCCACGCCGTATGTAGCCGTCACACACGAGTCGACACCCACCGTATGTGAGACATTGTGATATGGTCGGACGTCCCCTCATGCCGGGATTTCCCCTCGCACGCTCGTCGGTCGCAACCACACGCGTGCCATGACGCCAGGCTCACTCGCAGTTACGAGGCCACGTCCGACCGCTCAACTCGAGTCGCGATCGGCCCTCACCCAGATACCGGATCGATGTATCCCCCAGTTATCCAGTCATAGGCCCCCCCATTGGGCACCACAGCTATGGCCCACGCCACGGGAGGACCCCTCTGTGAAACGCACATATGTGCATCCACCACGCATCGACCCGGGGACCGACCTACACGTCAGAATTGTCCCGCGGCATGCGCCAGTTGTACTTTGGCCTTCACGGCCCTCCTGTAAAGAAGTATACATCTCAGCATGACACTGCCGATTGGACGAGTGCTCTCACACTCACGTCCCGGCCTTCAACCTTCTATCCGCATTCATCGACATCCGTGCCTAACACTCCAACCCCCAGTAAACACCCCTCGGTCCAACACGCACCCCTAGCTGTTGAATGCCCCCAGCCCTCCACCCATGGCTTCAGACATACATACAGACTTTTCTTCAGCATGGAGAGAAGGTATTCGGATTCAATTCGATGTAAATAAACAACGGTTGCTTGCGGTCGGTGGGGAAAGACATCCTGTACACGATTCCCGCAATCGCCTACGCACTCGCACCCATGGAACTTCTTCTCTCCACGTGTCGCTCGATCGCCTGAGCCCACATGCCGCGCCCTGGTGGCGCTTCCTCGTTCAAACCTTGGTTCCGTGAGTGATTGTCGAGAGATCGACTGGCACGCCTGCATCTTGTCCGGTTAACCTTTATCCCGACACTTCCGTGCCATTCGACCCTTTCTGACTTTCCGTGAAAGGAGAGTGCCCGATACCACCGTGAGAGACATGCACCCATAAGGAGGATACCCGAGATACATCAAACTCCCATATTTTCCTTCCCCGTTGTATTCCTTCCTTCACCCCGGTTAATCGGCATAAAAACCCGCGCAACAGAGAGGATGGCATGCCCGGTGGGACGTCTCCCACCTTCCTTCTTTTTGCTTAAGAAAAGTCTGTGCCAGCCCTGAAGCCCGGTGCCCTTTCCCTGTCCTTACAGGAGAGGCAAAGGAGGGTACTCGTGCACATTCTCTAGTAGCTTCCGGTCCGCATTCCGATCGTCAGGCCGCTCCCGACGACTGTCAGCGACAGCCGCCTCCGCAACTCTCAGCACTCCGGCAACCATGGCGGTCGTCACCTATGGCCCCAATGTCATTGCCACTCATGCCCGAGTGGGCTACTTGGCGACACCGATCGCTTTCAACAGCTTCACCCCGGTTATCGGATCGCCCTACTTCCTGGGTGTGATCCCTGTGGCTGCTCCTCAGCCAACTCCAGTTCCTCCAGTGGCCCCTGCAGCCAACGTGCCATGCGCGCCTCCAACTCCAGTGTCCCGCCTGAGTGCCGGGCACCGGACTGTCACTGCAGGCCCCTACAGGGCCCCCAGATCAACGCTGGACTGGGTGAACATCAGCTCCCGAGGCTAGCTCCGTCCGATCTCCAACACGGGCCCCGCGCCCTGGACTTCGGTCACTATCACAGCACCTACCTCGGGTCCTCAATCCCGAGCCCCAGCCAAGCCGGCACCCAACACGGGCTCCCTACCCCGGGTCGACGGCTTCCCAGCATCTTCCTCGGGTCTCCAACCCCGAACCCCAGCCAAGCCGGCACCCAAAACAGGATCCCTGCCCCGGCTCCACGGCTTCCCAACATCTTCCTCAGGTCTCCAACCTCGATCCCCAGCAAAGTCAGCACCCGACACGGGCCTTCGGCCCTGGGTTTA
This sequence comes from Amorphophallus konjac, assembly GCA_022559845.1. Classification (NCBI taxonomy): domain Eukaryota; kingdom Viridiplantae; phylum Streptophyta; class Magnoliopsida; order Alismatales; family Araceae; genus Amorphophallus; species Amorphophallus konjac. The sequence goes on along the minus strand of CM040121.1, from coordinate 414,017,591 downwards.
CGGCTTCTCAGCATCGGTATCGGGCTTCCGACCCCGAATCTCGGTAGGGCCGACACTCGACATGGGCTCACAGCCCCGAGTTCGCGGCTCCCCGGTATTACACTCGGGACCCCGGTCCCGGGCTCCAGTTGAACCGGCTCTCCCCGTGGGTCTTCTACCCAGAGGGCAACGTTCCTCAGCGCCTTCCTCGGGCATCCCGACCCAAGCCCGAACTACACCGGCACCTACCACGGGTCCTCGACCCAGGGGCGTCGACACCCCAGCACTTCCAACGGCGTTTCTTTCCAGCGCAAGAGTGTCATCTCAAGCCTCAGTGACACTCTTATCGGCGCGGGCGAAGGCTTAAACCTGAGTCACCCAGCCATCGACTCCCGGTACCGGTTACTTACCCCGGGGGCCGATCCCGACACTACGGACTGACGGCTTCATGTTGCCGGTTGGTCCAGGTCATGTCTTCTCTGTCTACCATCTTGTGGCGGAGTCTTCCTCAGCTCCTCAAAAGAAGCGTCGCCATGGCCGTAGAGGCAGGCGACTCACTGCTGTAACCAGCAACTCCGGAAAGACGGTCCTTGTCGGAGACTTGCAGATCCGTCTCGACGGGGGTGAACCAATCATACCCCAGGAATGGACTGTTCCCACCATCCCCACTTTCAATCGTTTTGACCTCCTACGTCAAACACGAGAGGACGGGGCGAAGCTCAAAGGAGCGGGTCCCTCGGCCGCAGCCTGGGGGCACCCACCGCAGCTAGACACGTGGCCTCCTAAGACAACTCATCGAAAAAATGGCGACAAGGAAGACTAGCAGCCTGACCTGAGAAGAATCTGGGTCACCCCAGAAGAAGCTCAAGCTGTTCGAAGGGCGCGTATTGCCAACCCCCTGCGAGCACTCAGATGCGGCATCAGAAGGGATGCAGTTGGCTTCACAATGGCATCGTTGGACGACGCCCAGTCATCCAATATCCCCCGTGCAAGTAAGCGGAGGCAAAGGCGAGCCCATCCTCGGGCCATCCAGCAACATGTCCAGGGTTCTCCTCCTGCTAACATCAAGAATGAGCCCCCTCCACAACGCATCTCAGTTTTTGATAGACTAGGGGCGCCCGTCCGCCCCGAGCGACACCCGCAGAGGAAGCGAACGGCCTGATTTATCAATGATGCGGTTCGAGTGTTTGCGTGCTACACCACCAGACACCAGCCGGACACCCAGTCTGATGACTTGAACCAGCCTCTGTCCCACTTCAGGAGGCCACGCCACCCGACTCCGCCGCCTCCTCCAACAGGTCATATTGGCACTTCTGCCGGACCACAGGCATCGGAACGTGCAGAAGAAGTCCCGGTGGAAGACCGCGACCCTCCTATCAACACAGAGCCGATCAACAACGACCCTCCCGCAAACGAGGCTCAAGAAGTGACCCTTGACACTCTTATGATGGAGAACCAGCACCTGAAGGCCCTCCTGTAGGACCTCCTCCAGGAGCGAGACCTTCATCCGCAGCGACCTGAGAGGCCTCAGGCCGAGGCACCGGCACCCCCAGGAGCCCATGATGCTGCCAACACCTCAGCGGCGATTGCCCGAACCCCGTTGGCAACTAGGTTTGGCACGCCCCCGGTTGAGACTCAACCACGAGCCTCCAACACGCCAGTGCCGGGGGATCTCTTGGCACAACGCCAGATGATCGAGCGCATCATCGAGCAGCTTCCCCCAGAGTACTCCAAGCCCCCGAAGCTGCAAAAGTTTGACGGGCAGGGGTCGCCACATGAACACTTGGCCTACTATGTTACGGACATGGGCTAGTTAGCGTTGGACGAATCATATCTCCTCCGCTACTTCGCCACTTCGCTCACGGGAACGGCCTTCCAATGGTATTCCCGCCTGAAGCCCAACTCAGTCATCGACAGGAGAAATTCCTCGACTGCTTTCAAACGGCCGAGCGAAGGGTCTCCCTAGTCGAACTCTGTTCTCTCAAACAGAAAAAGGGAGACGGTGCCCTCGACTTCACCAAGAAATGGCGAGACCTCAGCATGAGGTGTGTCAATCCGCCCGTTCAAGAGGACGCTATCACCATATGTCGTCGAGGTTTGGCGGCTGAGGTCAACGAAAAGCTTCTCGGCACCAACATCAAGGGCTTCGACCAGCTCAATTCGACAGTCGCCAAAATAGAGATGTTCTTCGCTGACAACCCGAGCTATACCGCAGCCAAGGGTAAGCAAGCGCGAGAACGCCAGCCCGGTAAGGAGGTGAATATCATAGAATTCACCCCTATCGCCAAAGCCAGTAAAGGGGCCGAGTCTAGTGGCTCTGACAAAAAGGCAGCGGATAAGCCGGCTGCTCCTTTCTTCTCGGAGCGAATGAAGACACCCTTCTCCTTCAAGAAGGAACACACGAAGATGCTATTTGACCTTGCATGGCTCAGAAGATCGTCGAACTGCCAGAAATCCACAAGCTGGATGAGGCCCTGAAGACCGACGATCCTAGTTACTGCATGTACCATCGCATGCTGGGTCATTCAATTGAAGATTGCTATGTCTTCAAGACTCAGGCACAGAAGCTGATCTGAGATGGTATGGTCAAGATGAAGAGCGGTCTCGTCGATCCCCCGCAGCCACATACGTGGGCTGGGCTAGCTAAAGCAGCACGCATGGCTTACCCCTCAGCCAATGTCATCCACATGATGGCCGCATTTTCTCTTTCTCATGACGAGTCAGAGGAGCCCAGAGCCAATCGAAGGGAACGTTTGATCTGGTACCCGGGTTGGAGGCCCTGGCACGATTGGAGACCTCTCTCCTTCCCCAGGGAGAGAACCCAGTGACTCTTTGATATCCTCATCGAGAGAGGGCAAATCATGCCCCGCGACTCGCCTTCTAGCTACACTCATTGGGATCATAGTCACCCCTAATACTGCCCCTTCCACGCCAGAATCTGCCACCCGAACGAGTCCTGTGAGGAAGTTCAATACCTCATCCAGGAACAGATCCAATGGGAGCAGATCGATGCGGAAGGAAACTCCATGTCACTCGTCAGGCTTCGGTAAGCTGTCGAAGAGACCCTGAGCATCGCCAGGAATGCGCCAGAGCGGCTAGACTCTCCCCAAGAAAATGGGCACGGGCTACCTTACCAGCATCTTCCAGAATGGCTCGAGTTTCGGACGGACAATCAAGAGGCGCTCGAGCGACTGCGAAGGCATAGGGAGCAAGATGCCAGTCAATAGGCAGAGCCGATTAACTTTTCGGTCAGTGTCATCCATTCTCCTACTCCTCCGGCCCTTGAGGGCTCCCAGACATCAGCACCTAGCTAGCCAATCTCAGCCACATCGGCTATGCAATGGCGGTCCTGGCGGGAGCTAAAGTCTCTCCCTTTCCCTGAAGAAGACACTGCCAGGCTCCTCCAGGTCCTTCTCGACCGAGAGGGAGTTCTGGTGGGCGAGCCAATTATGGGCTCTTCAGCTCTTTTCTCGTCCGCCTCCCATCCTATCTCCGCCACCGGTAGCCGCGGATAGGAAGGGAAAGCAAAAACAGGGTGAGTCCCCGCCTCAGCCTCGGTGTACCTCCTCAGCAGAGGGGCCGTCGGGTCTATCCCGCCTACCTGTTGACACAATTCGGAGTACAAAGAAGACATCTTCGGAGTCTTCAGCGGCTTCGCTTCAAGTGGCGGGCCCACCGCCAGAAGGCTCCTTCACTCCGCAGAGTCGGGATAACTGTGCAGAACGATAATGTCCTGTAATACCGTCAGTCATCGCTAGGCCTAGCTCTCAGCACAGTTACAAAGGCAAGGCTAAGAAGCGGGGCGACTAGTGCCCCTCTATGTCCGCTTCTCAACAGAAGCCGCCGCCACCGCGGGTAAGGCATCAAACCGCGCATATGCCCCCCAACATCGATTCCAATGTACCGGCTCAGCAGATGACATCTTCATCACCACCGCAGTTAAAGCATCAAACCGCGCACACGTCTTCGGACGCCAGCACCAGCCTGCCGACTCCTCGTAGGCTCCCGTCGCCACCGCGGGTAAGGCACCAAACCGCGAACACATCTTTGGATGCCAGTCCCAGCATTCCGGCATACCAAGAATTGCCGCTCGAGGAGATCGAGCAGGCGATCAACACCACCTTCCAGATACAACAAGCAAAAGGGGCCTGGATCGAGATCCATGTGAGGAAGAGTCATCGACCTCGCCCTGTAGAGACATCAGATTGGAGATATCCTCATCAAGATTTGTCAACTCCGGCCCCAGCACCTCTCCCTCCTACTCCCTTGGAGACGGCTATCGCCAAGAGACAAGAGAAAAATAGGAGGAAGAACCTCAGAAGGCAGCTCAAGAAACAAGCTGAACGAGCAGCCGCCCACCAATTTTCGGTCGAGCTAACGTCTCTCCAAAGGCTTCAGCGGCTCATTGATGACCTGGAGGAATACGTTCCTCCTCATCCTACCGGGGCTCTCCCACTCGATAGCTACATCCCGTGGGAAGAAATGTAGAAACGAGCCCGCCTTAGAAATTGGGTTCAAGAGATGATCCAAAAGCTCAAGAAGTGTAAAAACTCGTGATCCCTGACGAGCTCTCCTTATGCTATAAAAACAAAGAGATCACCACAGAGCAGCTGGAAGAAATGCTCCGGCACTGCACCTGCAACATGGTGGCCATCCCACCTCCCGATAATATCAACGCTTCTCGGCGAGGCGAGCCAGTGGCCTCCCGAACAAGACAAAGAACTGTTGCCCCTCTTGGGCTACAGCCAGCTCCAAAACACACCGATCATGGCCAAGGTCGTGGCCGACGACGTGGCAGAGGTCATGGGAGAATCCCCGAGCTACCCCTCTCTCCGTCTACTTTCGACCCGGAGCGAATTATCCTCTTTCGAGGAGAGGAACCAGCTCCCATTCCGGAAGTAGAAATTTGGGGTGGACCCGGCATCTTCGATCCTTCTGGCAGCAAAGAGGTTACTTCTAGCCTCCTAGCCCCTGCACCAGTACCGACTTCTGCAGCTGAGCAAGCGGGACCGTCCGGCAAGGACGAGCCAACCCGCCAATCACCCCCAGAAGAGCCATCATTGGCCTCCCTGTTCCAAGAGTCCGCTGGTGATCAAGGCCAATATGATCCCAGTGGTAAGGGGAAGGCAGTGCAAATTCCCGATGGGGAACAGCACGGTAGCTCACAGAAGGTTCAACCTGACATACTACCCTCTCTGGAGGATGCTCGGGCCCGAGCTGACCGGAAGGTCCTCCACCAGATGAAGCACTTCCCCACTAGCATTTCAATGTGGGAAGCCATCGCTTGGAGTAAGGATCTGACGGAAACCCTTATCAAAATACTCCAAGAGCCAGAAGTCTATGAAGCGCATGCCATGAAAATGAAGGCGGCTGCCTATAGAGCCTTCACAGCCACCATCACCTTCACGGAGAAAGACATGTTGCTTTCTCCTCCGTGCCACAACCATCCTCTTTACATGAAGGGGAAAATCAATGGGCACGATGTGAACCAGATCCTAGTGGACGCTGGTGTCGCTGTCAACATCTTGCCGCTCAAGACATTCAAGTCTCTATATCTGACCCCGTTCCTCCAAAAGGTTCAAGCAGTCAAGATATTCAGCTTCAACCAGAACACCGAGGACGTCCTCGGCCGAGTGGACGTCGATCTGGTGCTCGATGATTTCACCTCGAAGGTGACATTCTATATCATCGACTCCAACACATCTTACAAGATGTTGCTGGGTAGACCCTGGCTTCATGAAAACTGGGGCGTCCCGTCGACTCTCCACCAATGCATCAAGTATGCCAAGGACGGAGAGCAACATAAGGTCTTCGCAGACCTGTCACCGTTTACACCAGCAGAGTGCAACCTAGCCGACGTTGCACTCTATTTCAAGGGGATTAGTCCCTACCCCGTGATCAAGAGCAAAAGCAATGGCTGGCTCTCAGAGAAAGATGATGATGATCTCATCTCTGTCGACGAGGAAAAGGCCAAGCTTCATCGGCGGCGCCTTGATTCCAAGTCAACCTCAGATCACCCTGAGAGGTGCCAGATCGACTTTGAGGCTAATCTTATTAGCTGGGCTATTGGAAAGAGAATATGCTTACCACCAGACTACTTCAAGCTCCCGTGTGCATCCGAGGAGCACAGCGTCGAGTCGCTGACAACATTCATTGTCACCTTCAAGCGACAACACCGGAACAAGAAGAAGGCTAACAAGGACAAACCCATTGTCTTCTACAAAGGAGACATGGTCCCTCAAGCCCTGCCAGATGATGACTTCGGCTGGTCTAGACAAGCCGATGATACTCCTGAAGCAGTTCAGGTGTGGGGCGACCTGTCGCCGCATATTCAAGAAATGTGTTTGAAGCAACACATTCCCCTGTGGCAGACTCCTGCCCAACAAAGATATTTCCGTCGACTGTGGGACCCTTCCCAGGTCCGGGGGCAACCCCTGTCCTTCCGTAAGGATACAAGGGGGCTTGGTTACGACCAGGAGCCAGGCTTCCGCATCCACTACGTAGTTAACGTCGTAGGCTTGGTGCCACTAGTCGACGACCGAACAAGAGTCGAAGCTAAATTCGACAGCTCCGGGGATGAGGGAGAGAAAACTCTGATTCTGATCTCCGCCAAAGCTAGAACTCTGGCTCAGGCCGTCGGGGAACCTTCTTCGCCTCCCTGCCAAGACAAAGGAGCAGGAGAAGCTCCTCTTGCTTCTCAGCCAGTCGAGGGACCAAGTACAATAAATCCTCCTGAGCGGGGGGGGATCTTGCTAGTCCTAGCTGCGAAAGATTCTCCGCTTCACCGGGCAACCCCGAGGAGACCTCAACAGCTCCAGTTGACGACTACTGGCCAAAAGCCAGCATCCCAAATCGATCCCTAGCAGATCCCGGCAACAATCACTCTCCAGTCCCCTCCGCATCGACCAGTGGCTTCGAGAACCAAGAAATACATGAAGCCGACACTGATGATGAGGATTTTGTCGACCTCCAACCCGCTCCTCCCGAGCTGGAGGACGGCGGCCAAGTGACCGTCGATGATCTCGTGGAGATCAACCTGGGTGAAGATGAAGCCCCTCAGCCTACATTCGTCAGTGCTCTCCTTACCGAGGCCGAGAAGCAAGATTACAAGCAACTCTTGCTTGAATACAAGGACTACTTCCCCTGGACATACAAGGAAATGCCAGGGCTAGACCCCTCCGTAGCAGAGCATGACCTAGCCATTTCTCCCTTAATCGCTCCGGTCAAGCAACCACAACGGCGCATGCGCCATGAGCTGGAGCTCCAGGTTTCCGCCGAAGTCCACAAAATGGCAGAGGTCGAGTTCATCGAGCCGTGCATCTACCCGATCTGGCTCGCCAATATATTCCCAGTCAAGAAGAAGGATGGTCAAGTCCGCATCTGCATCGACTTCTGGGACCTCAACAAAGCCTGTCCGAAGGACGACTTCCCAGTCCCAGTTACAGAAATCATGGTCGATATGACCATCGGTCATGAAGCCTTATCTTTCATGGACGGGTCATCCGGTTATAATCAAATCCGGATGTCCCTTAAAGACAATAACTACACAGCCTTCAAATCCCCCAAGGGGATTTTCAATTACAAACGCATGCCCTTTGGTTTGAAAAATGCTTGTGCTACTTACCAAAGGGCCATGACCAAAATATTCGACGAGATGCTGCACAACACCGTCGAATGCTATGTCGACGACCTCACCGTCAAGACCAAAAGGTGTGAAGACCATATGCGCAACCTTCGCCAAGTCTTCGAGTGTCTCCGTCAATATGGGCTCAAGATGAACCCCATGAATTGCACCTTCGGCGTATCCAGCAGCAAATTTCTCGGCTTCGTCATCAGGTACCGAGGAATCGAGGTGGATCCCAGCAAGATCAAAGCGATCCGAGAGCTTCCACAACCCAGCAACATCACTGAGCTCAGGTCCTTCCAAGGGAGGCTAACCTATATTCGGAGGTTTATTTCTAACCTCTCCGGTCGATGCGCGCCTTTCAGCAAGCTAATGAAGAAAGACGCCCCATTCACATGGGACTCGGAATGCCAACTGGCTTTCGAGCAAATCAAGGAGTATATCCTTACTCCCCCAGTCCTGGGAGCACCAGTCAAGGGTAAACCCCTCATCCTTTACATTGCTGCCATGGACGCTTCGCTAGGAGCTCTGTTGGCGCAAATCAATGAGGAAGGTAAAGAGCAACCCCTATATTACCTCAGTCGGAAGTTAATCGGTGCCGAGTACCGCTACTCTCCCATGGAGAAGGTCTGCTTGGCATTGGTGTTCACAGTTAAAAAGCTACGGTATTACCTCTTGTCTCATCGAGTCGAGCTTATCTCCAAGCACGACCCTCTAAAGTATCTCCTTCGACGACCTGTTCTCTCAGGCAGATTGGAAGGTTGGCTCTCCTGCTGATGGAATACGACATTACCTATGTCCCCAGAAAAGCAATCAAGGGACAGGGGATGGCTGAATTCTTGGCAGCCCATCCAGTGCCAGACGATTCACCCTTCAACTCGGAGCTCCCGGACGAGGAATCCCTTGCTATTCAATCACAACAACCGGTTGAACAGAGCGGAGATGTCTTGCATTATTGGCATCCAAGCGCTCTCACAACCAGCGTACCTTGCCGGGAGCTCTACTTCGACGGTGCTTCCCGAGGGATCACCCGGAGCAACCAGGATCCAGCCACTACGGCAGGTGCTGGCATAGTCTTTCTGACTCCTCAGGGCGGAGTTTTACACAACTCTTGGGCCCTCATGAACTCCCTGACCAATAATGAATCTGAGTATGAAGCTCTACTTATTGGGCTCCAGATGGCTCTCCACATGGGCATTAAATGCCTCAAAGCCTACGGGGACTCCCACCTTATAGTTCGGCAGGTCCTCGGCATCTATGACATGCGGAAGCCAGAGTTGGTTCCATACCACACCGCCGTCACCAGATTAACCCAGAACTTCTATTTCTTCGAGATAAACCACATTCCCAGAAGCAGCAACGCTCAGGCGGACGCCTTGGCCAAATTGGCTGCGACCATCAAGCTCCCACCTGAGGGCGAGGTCGACATCGTCATCAAGCACCAAAGACTGATGTCGAGCTCACTCGAAGGCAACACCGGTCTCACCATTTACAAGGTCCACGACCTTGACCAAAGCACACCTCCAGAAGAGGATGATTGGCGTGCGCCTATCATCAAATTCAAGAAAGGGTGGCTTCCACCCGACTGAGCTCAAAGAGTCTAGCTACTCCACCGAGCAACCTCTTACGAGTTGATCGGCGACTCCCTATATCGGCTCGTCCACGAGAAAGATAAGTCGATTCTTCTGAGATGTGTCTCTCTAGCAGAAGCTCGAGCCGTCATGTAGGAGGTTCACTCCGGGTTGTGCGACGCACACCATACCGGAGACCAAATGAAGCACAACATCAAGCTCAAAGGCTTCTACTCGCCGACCATGTACGCGGATTGCATCCAGTATGCCCGTGCATGTCATCAATGCCAAGACTTTGGCCCAGTACTCAGAAGACCTCCCAACCCACTGCGTCATACAGCCCCCACTTGGCCATTCGCTGAGTGGGGCATGGACATTGCGGGGCCTTTCCCGCCATCTTCCAAGGGCCATAAATACATCTTGGCCGCCACTGATTACTTCTCCCGCTGGGCGGAGGCTCTACCCTTGCGAGAGGTCACCGGCGAAGTCGTTGCCAGATTCGCCTGGCACAACATCATATACCGATTCGGTACCCCCAGTCGCATAGTGTCTGACAACGGGACACCCTTCAAGAATAAGGCTGTATACCAGTTAGCGGCCAAATTCCAAATCGACTGGAGAACTTCTTCGATCTACAACCCCCAGGTTAACGGTTTAGCGAATGCCTTCAACAAAACCCTCTGTAAGCTCCTGGCTAAGATGGTTAGCCACCGAAAATGCGATTGGGGTGAAAGGGTCTTCGAAGCATTATGGGCCTATCGGACGGTCTACAAAACCCCCACGGGGTGCTCGCCGTTCTCTCTTGCTTACGGGATAGAAGCAGTTATTCCCATCGAAATCTAGTTAGCTTCTTACCGTGTGGCAATCCACACCGGCCTTGCCGGCTCTGATGAAGACGAGTACCGGAGAAGGCTAGAAGAGCTCGCCGATCTAGAAGGCAAGCAACTCAAAGCCTACAAACACCTGTAAGTATACCAGGCTCGCATGGCCTGAGCCTATGATAAGCTCGTCAAACAGCGAGCTTTCAAGCAAGGCGACCTTGTCATGATCAAGGAAAAAGAGGTCATGGCGGGGCGCTCCAGTGGAAAACTACAGCCAAATTGGCGAAATCCATACATCATCCAGAACGTCTATGAGGGTGGGGCCTACACGGTTGTTAATCATAAAGGTCACAGACCATTCCCGCCTCCCAACGGCAAACACATGAAGCTGTATTATGCACCAGAGCATGAGTTCGCGCGCCAGCCATACTAAGGCACATGTCCCAGCTACCACCAATAAGGCCGGTCCTCCCCCGTGAAGGATCTAACCGGCTAGTCCTCCCAATCTACGATTCCCAGTCAACCAGTCAGCTCAGCTCCTCGGAACCGCCGTTGGGTATCCACATGGGCTAATTTCCTGCCCTCATTCCCGTCACCATGGGAGCACGGGCACTTCTGCACCAGCACCAGCCTAGCCGCCAGGCTCACAGGTAAGTCAAAAAAAATATAAAAAATTGGAGTTAAAAATAGAGATGCCCCGGCTGACCCAGTCAGCCTCACCACAACGGGGTGGCTGGGTGCAAGAAGGCCAACAACCCGGCTGAGGTGGAAACCCGAAAGGGCACCTCGGGTAAAATTGGGAAACCCCTCAACGTGAAAACCCGCAAGGGCGCGTCGGAAAAAGCTAAAGGGTGTCGGCTCTAGCGAAAACCCGAAAGGGCGGCAGAGCCGATAACGAGAAAATCTTCTTCTCCCTACCAGTCAACATGGCCTTCCACCTGTTCCTTGGCGGGCCGTTAGTCTCACCCAAGACCAGTCTCCAATACGCTTGCATTGCTGCAGCGCAAACCCTTCTATCCCCAGTCAACCTTGCATTATTCCTGCTTAGTTGGGCCACCCTTTGGCCCTTACCTCAACATCACAACTCAACCAGTCCCTATAACAATCGAACTTTCAGTCACCGTCTCGGTAAACCTATACCCCGATGCATTTCGAGGTATTTATCATCCTTTGCCCCTACATCCCACTATCCAGCAAATCCAGAGTCCTCCAGTTTAGTACAACCCCAGTTTCTCTCATACAATCCCAGATCCACTAGTTATGACTCCGGTCGTACCTTACCATGGCAAAGTGGCCCTGCGCCACCATGGCTTAAGGATTTTAAAAAACCCTTATGAATGGTCGAACAATATTCGGCTATCCACACCTTCCAGCCTCAGGTTACGTCCCCTGACAGCAACATGCTATGGATGGCAGTCTCAAAAAAAAGGAAAATGTATATAAAAAAAATGGGGTTACAAATAGAGATACCCCGGCGGCCCCAATCAACTCCTTCTGCGAGGCGACTGGGGGCAAAAATTGCCACCAACCCAGCTGAGGTGAGAACCCGAAAGGGCGTCTCAGGTAAAATTGGGTAATCCCTCAGTGTGAAAACCCACAAGGGCGCACCAGAAAAAGCTAAAGGGGGCCAGCTCTGGCGAAAACCCGCAAGGGCGAAAGAGTTAGTAAAGAGAAGAAAAAAACACTCTCTCCCTCTCCACTGTTCACTTACAAAGCCATCAGCCATGACACGTCCCGATGGCAAGCTCAACATCACTCCACGACAATGGTGGCCACTACACCCCCGAGGGTCGGTCATCGCCAGCTTTCAACGCTAGCTTCGGCTACAACACCTTCATAGGCCAGCCACCAGTCTCCAGCTTCCAACTTCGGTTACAACGCCTTCACAGGCTAGTCGCCATGTCCCCAGATTCCAGCTTCGGCTACAACGCCTTCACAGGCCAGCTACTAGTTCCCAGCTTCCAGCTTCGGCTACAACGCCTTCACAGGCCAGCCGCCAGTCCCCAGCTTCCAGCTTCGGCTACAACGCCTTCATAGGCTATCCGCCAGTTCTTAGCTTCCAGCTTCGGCTACAATGCCTTCACAGGCCAGCCGCCAGTTCCCAGCTTCCAGCTTCGGCTACAACGCCTTCACAGGCCAGCCGCCAGTCCCCAGCGTCCAGCTTCGGCTACAACGCCTTCACAGGCCAGCCGCCAGTTCCCAGCTTCCAGCTTCGGCTACAACGCCTTCACAGGCCAGCCGCCAGTCTCCAGCAACCAGCTTCAGCTACAAAGCCTTCACAGGCCAGCCGCTAGTCCCCAGCTTCCAGTTTCAGCTACAACGCCTTCACATGCCAGCCACCAGCCTTCAACTCCAGTTTCGACTACAACGCCTTCATAGGCCAGCCGCCAGCCTCCAGTCCCAGTACCCCGGCTATAACACCCTTACAGGACAGCCACCAATTTCTATCTCCAGTCAGCGGTTATAACGCCCTTATGGGCCAGCCGCCAGCTCCCAGTTCCAGTTTCGATCGCAATCCCTCCACGGGCGGACCACTCAATCCCAGTCTCACTCGCGGCCCCTGGCTGTGATGCCCTTTCGGGCCATCCGGCCAGCTCAGTCCCAGTTTCTCAAGTCCAAAAGAGCTACATGACCGGTTAACAACATGCAAACAACCAGCATCCAGTACCCAGTACCCAATATCCAGTCATGCTACTCTCCTCACCCAGCCTTTTACCTCAGCTCCAGACCTGAATAAAACCCAGTTCGTTGCTCCCTATACTGGTACGTGTTAAAATAATCAAGCATGACCAATAGTAAGTGGCAGCCATCCCTTGTATCCAACCCTATTCCACAGACTAGGGAGAAGAACAATTCAACAAACAACGACACAAAAAATCAGGAATCTATCATTGATACTCTATGATAGGGAGCCCAAGACATGCCCTTGGGGTAATAAAAGTACACTGTCTGGATAACAAAAAGGGAGAAGGGAAGTGATACAATCACGGCCTAGCCTCGCTCCCCTCCAGCTCCGCCAAGCGGGACTCCGCAGCCGCGAGCTCCGCCTCCAAGGTCGACGCAAGCTGAATGCTGGCCTCGGCTCCGGCTTCGGCAATCTGCCACTCAGCTCTAGCAAGCTCTATAGCTCGCCACTGCTCCTCCAAGGCCTTTTGCAGGGCCTCCGCTCTGCTGGTCACCTCGCTCAGCAGCCTGGCACGGTCCTGAGTAAGAGACACGGCCGCGTTGGCAAGCCTCCTCTGCTCGGTCGCAGCTACCGTAAGCTGAACGCGCTGCTCCCGTACCTCCCGGATGGCCGCTAGCCGCTGTGCCTACTGCTCTTAAGCCTCTCGAAGCCGCAGGTACTCCGCCCAGATGCCGGCCAGGCCAAACATCTAGGGCCCACGAGGGAAGCCAAGGCCGTGGTAGCCGCGTGTGCACTCCTTCAACCGGTGCCGAAGCTCCTCCGGGGAAGGCAGAAGGCCACCCCCTACATAGCCCCGGGCTCGCTGTAGTAAGGCTTCACCTACACTAGCGTCCAGCAGCGGCTCCGGTAGGGAAATGGATGTAGGCCACTCAATCTCCAACTCGAGGGAAGAGTGACCCATCTCAGCCAGCACCCCAAAAGGACCTGCACAATCCCACCAAATAGTAAACATGTCAACAATGCTCAAGGTCTCCTTATGACAAGACAAGGTGGAAAACCTGACAAAGGCCCTGACTCTCACCTGGTGTAGCTCCTGCCACGCCTGTGACTTCCCCGCTCGGGGTCGGCGAAGGCAACCTCTCCTTCACCCCGGTAGTGTCCTCTGTCGGAGTCGGAGAGGGTGGGGACTCCCCTGCAACCCGGTCCTCCCCAATGGCCATTGGGGTGACGAAAGGCTCCTCCTGTCCTTCCTCAGCGGGAGTCGGCGCATGCTCTTCCTCAGTCTCCAGTCCTGGACACAACACAAAAGCGTCAGTACTCTGCCATAAACTCCGTATCAAAGCTAATGCGGAGACAAGGTGAAGCCGGATATACCTTCTAGCGCCGCCTTCATCTCGGCATCCCCGGCAGAAGAGGCCTCAGAGGAAGAAGAAGAACTCGAGCTCGAGCTCTTGTCAGTCTCCATCGTGGCGCTGCCGCCCTCTGAGGAACCAGACGAGCTCTCTGATGAATCCCCGACCGTGGGCAAATCAGGGGCACCTGTACATTAAGAAGCCAGATTAGGCTATCATCAAGTTCAGCCTTGCATAAAAGTAGCTCCCTAGTTAAAAATACTAGGGAAGAAGCTCACCGATCGGGGCATCTTCTCTAGAAACCCCCTCAATATCAACGAGCTCCCCGTCGCCCTCAACAGTAGCTACGACAGGGTGGTCGTCTCCTGATGGCCGGTCTGTGTCCCGAGGAAGCTCTCCTTCCTCTAGGGAGGAAGAGGTACCTGCAATCCATCCCAGTCGAAGCTCAGCACGGGCGGAAAAGTCAAATAATCCACCCTGAAACAATCAAGTGCTCAGTTACATACCTGACGGTCCCACACTGGAGGACTCCACCAGCCCCACCGTACAGGCCGACACTACAGTTGACAAAGGTGGGAGAGGCACCCTCGTCAGCAACGGCAGTGGTCTACCCAACGGGTCCTCAACGGTGGCTGGGGGCACAAAGGTCACCGGTCCCAGCTCATCTCCAAAAGATGGCAGGGCCCCCGACGGGCCGGCATCAGCCAATTCTCGGATCATCTCCAGGGTCGCCGCCGCGTCCTCACCTGCCAAACCAGTAACACGAGTCAAGTCAATAATTTTGACTTGCAAAAAAGGAGCTCGACAGCAACAAGAAGATCCACTCAACGGCAGTCGGGCACTCACCCTGATGACTGCTGGCCACTGTAGACCATGGCTCGTTGGCCTGGCTAGGGGCTTCACCCTGTGTCTCAGTAGGGGCCTCGGCCCCTGGTGCCTCTGCGCCACCTGCATAACCCCGAAAGTCACAACAAATAACAAGTGGCAAACTGAAGCTGCGGCATACGCCCAAGGTTCGAAATGCTCGCCTGCACGCGCTCCTCCCGTAGCTGTCCACGACTCGAAGTTGGGGAAGTCCTCTATATTGGGAAAAGGTTCACTCATCAGGCGCGTAAGCTCCTCCATGTCAACCTCCCCTCCAGCTTCCTCTTCACGTGGGGGATCTACCTCTCGAGGAGGCGAAAAGGTCACCTCCACACCAGCCGCCAGCGGAGCTACAATAGACAGATGAGTCCAACAAAATAGGATTAGTCAATCATCTTGGCTAAACCAGACAAAAAACAAAGGGGTTGGGGCGACACTCACTCAAGGCCGTCTCCTCCTCAACTCGTTCTCCGGTCGCGGGTCCCTCAGATGACCTACCAGTCTCGACCGCTGCACCCTCCACACGAGGGCGCTTCCTCCGCGGCCGCAGACTTCCGTCCCCATTCCCTGAGGACGTTCCCGTGGAAGGCTGGTCCTCCTCTGCCGCAGGATCTGCTGACAAACACAGCAATATACAACATCTCAGTTCTGTAGCCAAGAATTACAGAATGGAAGAAAGAGAATAGACTAAGGGAGCAAAGTCGAACCTGAAGCCCCAAAGGGGGTCAATGGTAGGGGCACCAGCTGCTCCATCCTGATCGCCAAGGCTCGGGCCGCCATCGTCACGGCCTCCCGAATGTCCCGTGGGGTGTGGGCACACTCAATCTAGGACACAAACTCCACGGGTCCAGCTGACCCAACTGCATAGGCGATGTGTCGCCTCCAGTCAACGACCGCTGTATCGGCAAAGCTCCCGTGTGGGAGCTCCCGGTCCAGCGACCCTCTGCCCCGGATGCCACAATCTGCCAGGAACTGAGTCCACCAAGCCCTAGGTGCCCTCGGTCGAGACACCTTCACTCTGGTCGCAGTCGTCGATGCCCGTCCCAGGGGCTTTAGTGCCCCTCCATTGCTTCGGCTCCCAGAAGACGAACCCCGGCCAATCCGGGGCCACTGTGCCGCAATCCGCTCGACCTCTCGGCGGATCCAAGCAACACGGGTCCTCAAGTACCCCTCATCCAGTGCAATGGGAGGCAGATCCTCCCTCAGCAGACGACTCTCCTCTGCCTTCCTAATCGCGGAGGCCTTCTGTCGGTAGAGGTGACTGTGCCCGAACCACCACCGGGCGTAGTGCACGTCGAATCGTCCGCGACGACCCTGCTCCGGCATCGGAAGTCACTCCGGCTCCCGACGGCAGTAGAAATCCCACCAGGCTGCCGCAAGAAGGTGGATGTCCTTGCCCTTATACTGTCTGCCCGTCAGATGGAACTCCCTGTTCGGTGGAATCCTCTGGTCGTACCTGAAGTTTCTGGCAAAGCGATGGGTAGTACGGCTCTAGGAAGCTCGTCGCCAACCGGTGCAATGCCAACACGGCTGCTCGAGTGCTCAGTATCCACTTAGTCCGTGGTCTTGTATCGATAGCCCCTGACTGGGACGGGCGCTGGCCACCCCTCCACCTGAAGCCCCCAGAAAGAGGCCGAGGTCCCTCGCTGCACTATCGAAGGGCAGCCCCTCCTCGTCCCGGGCGGGCAGGTAACAAAGGGACCTCCTGGCCCCCTCGAGCTGCTCCTCTACCCCTCCATCCGGCTGCCCAGTGAAGCTGAACAAAAGTGGTGCCATCGAGTTCGCCACAGTACCCCGCGTCACCAGTCTCGAGAAAAGCAACCCGGCCCACACACTAAGGTAGTGGGTCAGTAGAAGTATACTCCTCTCCCTCGGCGCTGAGTGTGCCGCCAGAACTCCAAGCCCCTGGTAAATGCTGGCCAGTGCAGTGGGAGCTAGAGCCAACTACCTCCCCTCAGCCAACAAGCAAGCCGGCCACAACAACTCGGCTCTGAACAGTCTATCCTCTCCGTGAGGAACTACGAAGGTCGCCAGCCAATATGCCCGATATGCTGCAAGATATGTCACATCTGGCAGACCATGGGGATTCCACCCCTCCCGTGGCGCATATACATATCGGGAGTACGTCCGAAAGCGTAGCTTCACCTCCGTGTACTCCTCCCAGGGAGTCTGATCCCTGGAAAACTCCTGGTAAAAGTAGAATGGCCCAGTGTAGAAGTGACGGACCCAAACATTCAGTGGAACCCGGGGAGTCTGAGCAGCTCTCTCTCTCCCCGCCAGAGCCAAATCTCTCCAAGTCTTAATCAGATACCGGTAATTGTAAGGCACTCGGTATCTCCCCAGTCCGTCCGTGTGACTGCGGTGGAGGTCATCTAGCACCACCTCCTCATATCCCTCACCGACAACTGGCAAGCCGGAGATCCGGAACAAAGTCCACAAGTCGAGGCTGGTCTCCCCCTTTGCTATCGCCACCGTGTTCCAACGGCGGTTGAAACGCTCCAGCAAGCCCTGCAGTAATCTAGTATAGCACGAGTACGCGTACAGGGCGGCAGTCATCGCGTACCTAATCCTAGCTCGATCCAGCAAAACCCGGTAATAGTGGACAATTCCCATCAACCACTCTGTGGCACCCTGGCGATAGTAATGCAATGAGATCACTGTCCAGCGGCCATACCAACAAGTGATGGTCTGCCGCATGATCCCATTCAGCATACTGTGGTCATCGTAGCCCTCTTTAGCATACTGCACACCAGCGGGCTCCAACACCAATCCAGCAATCCTCTCTATCTCTGTGCGATGGTGGCCATGCAGATCCCAGCTAGCAGGGCCAATCGGCTCGACCCTGACTCCAGACTGCTCCGCCATGCCGAAGAACCCCAGGCACTCGATGCTGGGAAACTGGCACTACCTCTAGTAGTCCTCTGAAAAGCTCGGGTAGCTGCAGAAAGCGGTGCCAAGCATGGTGTCCATGCCGATCAGAATGGCCCTTTCAAGCCGGCGGTAAGCTCCCGAAATCAGCGAGTCACCCTCCTCCACGCCAGGAGGGACATAGCTACGGATGAACTCGAGCAGGTGGCGATCAAGGGGGAACTCCAATGGATAGCCCCCGCTCCGATCATAACTGTATAAGTTGCCCACCTCCAGAATTCGGGCCACCTCCATGGCCCCTGTTCCAACTGTCCGCTCACCAATCGGACCCTCCGCCATGATCAGATGGCCCCGGTCCAACTGCTCTATACCAGCCACGGTGATCACCGGTGCATCTAAAGGGTGCATCGGTCGATCAGTCCGCTGCACCCAGTGGTCCTCCTCCCGAGCCAGCCGCCTCGGGACTCGCCCATCTCTGCCAAAGCATGCCATAGCTGCAAGGCAGGGCACCCAGAAAAAGAGTCAACATATCAAAAAATCCATATGTGCAACACAGCAAAATAAAGACATATGAAGCGTCAAAATACAACTACAACAACTCGGAAACAGGATCTCACGGGCCATACGCCCTCGCCCCCGCCTCCGACGCATGCCGCGTGGGGGGCCTTTGTTGTACCCAGTCTATTTCTTAGTCAAAACGAGAAGGAATAAGGGTTTGGGCATTTCCCCGAACACCTTCAAGGCACGGGCTACCTAGCCCTTTCTACACCCTAAAGGTCCCCATAAGGGTCCCGATCAACTCGCCGTGACGCGCGGCGGCACAAACAAGTATTCGGGGTCAACCCCGGCCACTCTCATACGGGCTCTGCCCACGTCTTATATGGCCGCCCGGGATCACCCGGGGGTGCCCCGACGTTAAGCCACGCCATGTGGCATCCAGCAAAAGAGTCACGGGCCCACTCCAAGACTCTTCATTCAACCCTCCAAGGCCAAAGAGAGACCCAAGAAAGTCAACCACAGGCTTTGGAGGTCCGCAGCATGTACGTACGGCTCACACAAGTCTGTTCGGCATTTTTCCGAACACCTTGTGGGCGTGTATATTTCAACCCTTATACACAAGACCACGGGCCAGCCCGTGGTTCCAGTACACCAGTTGGGTCCTACAATGACCCCCCAGCAAGTCGGGGCCACCCCCGACCCTCAGACACGTGGCAACAAGCCACTCAACTTAGCTCTCAGGCCAACCAGAGGATACCCTGTCAACCCATCGTACAATGCGGCATGCAACACGAGGCAAGGCGCATGGGACCCAAAATGCCTCCTTCCAACCCCTACGGACTTCTACCCTTGGCCCTAGGCCAAATCCAAGGCTCGTCGGCCACTTACGCGGCTCATTCGGCAACCCGGGGTGTGTCGGGGATTTGCCCAAACACCTTGCGAGCGGCTACTCCGACTCAAAGAACAACGGCCCCACGGGCCCATGTCAGCCTCCCTTGTGCGGACACCAGAGCACACGAGCGGCACGAGTCGGCGAGCCACCGATACCGTACGCGGAGCACCACCCGAGCGGCAGCGGCTTCCATCTGGCTCGGAGACAGCCTGGAGACTCCCCCTTGAGTCCCGACATTTATCATATTTATTTAGACTCTATTTGTGTATAATGTGTGTTTATTTCATTTTATTTGGTTTGTAATTTGATTTGTAAGAGGGGTTTATTTGTAAAATGGGACCACCCGGGTCCCACGGACCCCCACTGTAGCGACCCGGATTCCGGATACCCGGCATACCCGGTAGAACTACCGGATACGCGTGATACCGGATGGAACCCGCGAGGCCTCCCAAGAGCGGGAAAGCCCCGAACGGAAAAAGGCACGTGTAGAGTACATTGAAGCCACAGAGATAGTATAGTAAGCAATTAAATTTCATTAGATAGGTTTGCTAAAGTAGCAGAAATAAAATTACTTTTTAATTAACTGTTCAAATTAACAATTATATCCCAGAGTCAGTCCAAAGCTAAAGACACCAAGTCTAGCATAGTATAGTCGACAGAAAGGAAAGATGTACCAAGAAGTCGGGGGCAGCCCGACGCAGGTACCAGCTGGCAGCAACGGCACGCAACTAGCACGTACACTCCAGGAACCACGCGGAAGCAGAACGAACAACGCCACCCCACCTGAAAGAGCAGGGGTGAGCCACGTGTCACTGGCTCAGTAGGGGTCACGTGGATCCCCACTGAAAAACACGCAGTAACACGGAACAACAACAAAAACAAAACAGCAGGTGTAGTAAAGCAGGAAAAGCTACACTACAAAGCTGTAAAACTACACTACAGGCAGTAGTAAACAGACGGGAAGTAGGAGTAGGGAACAAGTAAGAAAGGGGGAAGAACCCGCGCGAGACAAGCGGCGGCCGAACTAACCTCGGCACCCCAAACTACTCCAAGCAACAACAGAAGGGCGACTCTGATCTAGCAAAGTCAGAAGTTACCGATCTGTCGACCCAACACCAGGTCTAAGACGAAGACCTGCAAGAACAGACAAGAAGGTCTAGAAAAGACCACACAGACGATCGATAGACTCGATCACACACACACGACTGGAACGTCGTGCACACTGCCCCACGCACGACCAGAGCAACATGCATGTGACAGAAACACTAACCTCGGGCACAGCCATGGAAAGGCCAACCCAGACAGGTCACGATGCACAAGAAACACCGAGAGTCAACGGTCAAGTGATAGGAGTACCCTCACACTAGAAGAACAGCCAGTTGCGTCCACTGACGTCTTACACTGCGCCACAAGTGTCACGTCTACCCGACCGTGTGCAGCAGGGGGGAGACTAGACACACCAAGAACTAGGTCCAAGGAACTACAGTCCCAAGGAAGAACGGCAACTATGGACACAGGACCGCAGTACCACAACTGCGAGTGACTAGTCAGGGCCACGCCCGTCGGCGCATGTCCCCAGTCCCTAACTACGTGTGCACACACAGACTATAGCCTAAGCCAGGCCTCAAGCTAGTATTCCCCTCGGTAGGACGCTACCGTTGGCCGGGGTCCACGGAACTAGCTTAAAAACCGTGTAACGGGAAACTGCCTGTCCACCACTCCCGGTGGGTGACGTACTAAGAAAAGCCTACGTCACAGGCTACGACTATTGGAAGTTCACAAGGCACAGACTCCAAAACACAAGTGCTAGAGTATAGACAGTCTACGGAAGCCCTGTCACACGTACTACAAAGAACCACTGGCAGTACAACCACTGCCAACCGACTCAGGACTAGGCAACTAGACCTACCACGTAACGATCTCGAGTCGAACGACTCAAGAGCAAGATCGTCACACACAGCGGAACAAGCCGCCAATCGGTCTAATCCTAAGCCACAAGAAATGACGCTCCGCAGAAAACAACTCACGGAGACCTGAGGGAACACCGAAGACCCTCAGCACACGCCTGGACACGTAAACCAAGGTAACACAGTACCTTGAGGCATCCAGAACCAGTGTCTCGGGCTGGACAAAACTGCCAAGACACCCACACACAAGGTCGCCTGTCAACCCCTGGGTCACCCCGGGTTGACCGGAACCCAACCAAAGACACGCACAAGAGTAGGATAGAGAATCCTACCACAAGCAAGAAGACTCCTGGCTACCTTACAACGTAGTCCTAGCCCTCATAGGACGTCAAGAGACATCCACGGGACAACGGGCAAACCACAAGGCCAAGCCAAGACAAACAAAAACCGGAAGAACGGAAATCAGAGCACAAGGCATGCAACGCGCCACCCCTAGACCGCTACAAGCATATGACGGTCTAGACCTGAGCCGTTACACTCCAAGCGACGGTCGGGAGAGAAGCCGTCACGCACACCGCCCTAACCAACTCTAAAACACAGAAAATAGCATGTAACGGCCAGCACGGGGCGCGTTACACACACCTGACGCGCCAGACCAGGGCCGTCAGGGCCAACAACCCTCAAACACAAAACACACGAAGCATGTAACACGCTAGACGAGGCGCGTTACAACGAACTAACGCATGGGAGCGAGCGCGTTATAGCCACCTGACGCATAAGACCAGGCACGTCAGGGCCAACACACCCACAACCAAAGCTAGCTGAGAGGCATGTAACGGCCAGCACAGGAGCGTTACAAATGCCTGACGCACAGGGGCCCCACCGTTATATCCAACGGCGCAGCAACCCAACTCAGCCAACACAGCATGTAACGGCCTGGGGCAGGCGCGTTACAAACACATAACTCACGGGGGAACCACCGCCAGAGGCACTGCCTCAAATGGTCAACGTCGGTCAAACGGAATGTAACGGCCAGAACATGGCGCGTTACATCCATCTAACGCACTGGGTCAAGCTCGTTAGAGGAACCGACTTAACCCAAGCAATAAACGACAAAAGAAATATAACGCGCCTCACGGGACACGTCAGAGAAATGTGACGCGCCAGCCCTGGGCCGTCACTCTCTCAAAACCCCGAAGAACTCAATCAACCCAGACAATGTAACGGTCAGTCGTGGGGCCATCAGAGCAAATGACGGTTTCTGGAACGACCGCCACATCAGCTACGGCAGGAAAATAGAGGAATGGCCAAATCGGCCTGTTTCACGCTCCATTCACGCTGAAGCGCAGGGGAAACAAGCCTCGACGATGAAAAACTACATAAGAAGGCTAAAAAGCCCACATGCAAGCATAAAACGCAAGATCCGGGCGATTCCAACAAATCAACCCTAAATGGGTCAACGAGGTTCCCGGGCTCCTACCGGCCTCGAATGACCACCGATCAACACAAAACAAGCATGGATGGGATCCTAACATCCCAATGGTCAGTTCAACACTAACCGAGCTACAAATGGTTGCCGTTTCCCGGCGAACCCTACAAAACCCAAAAATCACGGTTTAGGCTAAACAAGCCCAAACTCGGCCGTTTCTGCGCCAAATGATGTGCAAGGGCAGGGAAAACGAGCAGGAGGAAGTGAGGAACCATCACCCTACCTCCACCGAAGAAATCGTGCCCCGAAGGGACTAAATCGCGCCGAAAACCGCGTCGTGAACCGAACCGTCGGCTTTGAATCCACCGTTCGGGATCGCGCCCAAACCGCACCGATCCTCGCTCCATCACGCGCCTCGGCAACTCCCCGATGTCGCCACCTCACCCCTGGATCGCTCCGTCTGCAACCGGAGGCGACGGGGTGAGAGAACGAGAGAGAACGGGAGAGAAAGGGAGAGAACGCGAGAGTGAGGAGAGAGAGAAGGGGGGGTTATAAGAAAAGGAAATTAGAAAATATTTCTAATTTCTGAAAATTCTGAAAATGCGCCAAAAATGCATAAATTCAGAAAAATACGTAAAAATAGTCGAAACAATCGGCTCGACGAGTACATCGTCGCTGTAGCATCCACGAGTCGAGGAACTGACAAGTAAACTCACCGTAAGGTTCCGTAACAAGTACGAGAGAAAAACCCACACGGATCGTAAAACTCAACTCGGAAGCCACCAAAGCGAACCGAAACTCACCGAAACCAATCCAAAAGATTCAATGAAGATCCAACAAGACCTACCAAGGATCCAGGGCATTACATACTCCCCTCCTTTAAGGAATTTCGCCCTCGAAATTAAGGACTAACAAAGGAGAAGCAGGGAAGAACAACCCAACAACACAAAACAACACAAATCTCGAGAGAACGCAATTCAGAAGAACACTGTCAGATCACAATTACAGGCACACGGTAAGGATCTCAAGAAACAATCCACAAAAGAGCACGATACCCAAGTGAGCACAATTCTGACACCTCCGAAACAAGGCAACGTCGCTTACGTCTCACAGGACAGGAGACACGACTGCCACAACAACAGACAACCAACACCGAAAAACACAACGACAGCACGGCAAGCGGCAGCTTACATGAGGAGACACAGTCCTCACAGCTGACAGCTCAACCACATCATCGGCTCCAGTGCCAAAGGGAACAGGGAACACCTGGCACACAGGACACCAATGACAACAACAGCATCGGACCACAAACACAATCAAGTCAATCCTCATTCAGATATTACACCTGATCGAGTCGCAAGCCACTCTAGGGAAAAAGAGTACAGCAAAGCTAACCGACAAGACAATGGTCCAAGGCAGAGACACAAAATCATAGAGAAACAACACTTATAGAAACAACACAACGGCAGCACCTGCAGGATTCCGGCTCTGCACAACACGCAGGGCCACAGAATACCACTGCAAGCAGGGTCACAACAAGGCACAAGAACAGCTGAGCACACGACCATAAGAAACAGGTCACGCATCAGACTGCTCACCAAGAGAAGACCCACAATAACAAAAAATGACAACAATCTCGGGGAACGCATCTCAAGGACAACCAACACACCTCGAGAGCACAACACCCAAGAAAGAAAATGCAGAGTAAAAGGGTACTCAATCAGCAGGAATGCCGACAAATTCCACAACACTCGCAAAATGCCGATGCCAACATAAGAAAACCACCAACAGCAGCACGGCAACAGACGACATCAAGGCACAAGAAACCAAGACGAAGTCACATCGAGAAGAAACAGATCTCTCGACCAGTGGGTAGCCAACCCACACACTTCCGCTGCAGTCTCAACAATGCGCACAGGCAACAGAACAACCTCGGTAGTCGCACCTCAGCACACACCAGACGCCTTCACAATCTATAAAGATCGCAAACAACACGCCACGAGTACCGATCTTACGAACAACCGATCACAAGAAGCCTAAGTGCAACAGAAGAAGAGCACCAGCTTCAGCACAAAGCACAAGGAAAGCATCAACCTCAGTTTACCTTCACGTCCTGAAAACGATAAATGAGCCCTCACCATACATCGGCCGCTGGACACGGCACGACAACTACGGTACGCGACAGCTCTTAACACCATCACGGAGTCCAAAGCCAAGCAACCATATAGCAGAGAGCAGATCAGGCTCAAAACAAGGCTGTCTACACTTAAGCAGACACAGGACAAAGGCATCACTAAGACAGCAATTCCAAGACAAACCTCGAAAAAGATTCCACCAGAGGGGACAAGAAGCGAGAAGCTCAATCACGAAAACTCACCAGGAAGGAAAATCCTAGCTCGCCTGAGCAGCTTCGCAAACACGGAATCTAATCGAGCACTTCAACAGAAGCGAGACACATCAGGAGCTGAACAGATTCAAGCCGGGAAGACCAAGACAACGTAAGAACGCGTACGGTCATCGAACCAAGGCCAAAGGTCAACAGCAACCTGAACAACTTACAAGAAAATCCTCAAACAACGTACTGCAGATTCAAGCCTTCCGGCGAACACTGCCAAGTACAACATGATCGAGACAAACACAACGACAAAAAAGAAACACCTCGTCACATCCTAATGAGAGCAGAACCATCTCGCACAGTGCCAGAGCAGCACGCACAAGACAACACACAGAAAACAACGCGACAAAGAATCACAAACCGCAGCCAGCTGAAGACTATACTGGACCTTCACGACTCTGGAAACTGTATATCTCAGATTCCCATGTACTTTACACGACAATACTCTGATAGCTCAGAAAAGAACTCCGAACATCTCAGAACACTGCTCTGATACCATTCTATAGCGACCCGGATTTTGGATACCCGGCATACCCGGTAGAACTACCGGATACGCGTGATACCGCATGGAACCCGCGAGGCCTCCCAAGAGCGGGAAAGCTCCGAAGGGAAAAAGGCACGTGTAGAGTACATTGAAGCCACAGAGATAGTACAGTAAGCAATTAAATTTCATTAGATAGGTTTGCTAAAGTAGCAGAAATAAAACTACTTTTTAATTAACTGTTCAAATTAACAATTATATCCCAGAGTCAGTCCAAAGCTAAAGACAACAAGTCTAGCACAGTATAGTCGACAGAAAGGAAAGACGTACCAAGAAGTCGGGGGCAGCCCGACGCAGGTACCAGCTGGCAGTAACGGCACGCAACGAGCACGCACACTCCAGGAACCACGCGGAAGCAGAACGAACAACGCCACCCCACCTGAAAGAGCAGGGGTGAGCCACGTGTCACTGGCTCAGTAGGGGTCACGCGGATCCCCACTGAAAAACACGCAGTAACACGGAACAACAACAACAACAAAACAGCAGGTGTAGTAAAGCAGGAAAAGCTACACTACAAAGCTGTAAAACTACGCTACAGGCAGTAGTAAACAGACGGGAAGTAGGAGTAGGGAACAAGTAAGAAAGGGGGAAGAGCCCGCGCGAGACAAGCGGCGGCCTAACTAACCTCGGCACCCCAAACAACTCCAAGCAACAACAGAAGGGCGACTCTGATCTAGCAAAGTCAGAAGTTACCGATCTGTCGACCCAACACCAGGTCTAAGACGAAGACCTGCAAGAACAGACAAGAAGGTCTAGAAAAGACCATACAGACGACCGACAGACTCGATCACACACACACGACTGGAACGTCGTGCACACTGCCCCACGCACGACCAGAGCATCATGCATGTGATAGAAACACTGACCTCAGGCACAGCCACGGAAAGGCCAACCCAGACAGGTCACGACGCACAAGAAACGTCGAGAGTCAACGGTCAAGTGATAGGAGTACCCTCACACTAGAAGAACAGCCAGTTGCGTCCACTGACGTCTTACACTGTGCCACAAGTGTCACGTCTACCCGACCGTGTGCAGCACGGGGGAGACTAGACACACCAAGAACCAGGTCCAAGGAACTACAGTCCCAAGGAAGAACGGCAACTACGGACACAGGACCGCAGTACCACAACTGCGAGTGACTAGTCAGGGCCACGCCCATCGGCGCAAGTCCCCAGTCCCTGACTACGTGTGCACACACTGACTATAGCCTAAGCCAGGCCTCTAGCTAGTATTCCCCTCGGTAGGACGCTACCGTTGGCCGGGGCCCACGGAACTAGCTTAAAAACCGTGTAACGGGAAACTGCCCGTCCACCACTCCCGGTGGGTGACGTACTAAGAAAAGCCTACGTCACAGGCTACGACTAGTGGAGGTTCACAAGGCACGGACTCCAAAACATAAGTGCTAGAGTACATACAGTCTACGGAAGCCCTGTCACACGTACTACAACGCACCACTGGCAGTACAACCACTGCCAACCGACTCAGGACCAGGCAACTAGACATACCACGTAACGATCCCGAGTCGAACGACTCAAGAGCAAGATCGTCACACACAGCGGAACAAGCCGCCAATCGGTCTAATCCTAAGCCACAAGAAATGACGCTCCGCAGAAAACAACTCACGGAGACCTGAGGGAACACCGAAGACCCTCAGCATACGCCTGGACACGTAAACCAAGGTAACGTAGTACCTTGAGGCATCCAGAACCAGTGTCTCGAGCTGGACAAAACCGCCAAGACACCCACACACAAGGTCACCTGTCAACCCCTAGGTCACCCCGGGTTGACCGTAACCCAACCAAAGACAGGCACAAGAGTAGGATAGAGAATCCTACCACAAGCAAGAAGACTCCTGGCTACCTTACAACGTAGTCCTAGCCCTCATAGGATGTCAAGAGACATCCACAGGACAACGGGCAGACCACAAGGCCAAGCCAAGACAAACAGAAATCGGAAGAACGGAAATCGGAGCACAAGGCATGCAACGCACCACCCCTAGACCGCTACAATCATATGACGGTCTAGACCTGGGCCGTTACACTCCAAGCGACGGTCGGGAGAGAAGCCGTCACGCACACCTCCCTAACCAACTCTAAAGCACAGAAAACAGCATGTAACGGCCAGCACGGGGCGCGTTACACACACCTGACGCGCCAGACCAGGGTCGTCAGGGCCAACAACCCTCAAACATAAAACACACGAAGCATGTAACGCGCTAGACGAGGCGCGTTACAACGAACTAACGCATGGGAGCGAGCGCGTTATAGCCACCTGACGCACAAGACCAGGCGCGTCAGGGCCAACACACCCACAACCAAAGCTAGCTGAGAGGCATGTAACGGCCAGCACAGGGCGCGTTACAAACGCCTGACGCACAGGGGCCCCACCGTTATATCCAATGGCGCAGCAACCCAACTCAGCCAACACAGCATGTAACGGCCTAGGGCAGGCGCGTTACAAACACCTAACGCACGGGGGAACCACCGCTAGAGGCACGGCCTCAAATGGTCAACGTCGGTCAAACGGAATGTAACGGCCAGAACAGGGCGCGTTACATCCATCTAACGCGCTGGGTCAAGCGCATTAGAGGAACCGACTTAACCCAAGCAATAACCGGCAAAAGAAATATAATGCGCCTCACGGGACGCGTCAGAGAAATATGACGCGCCAGCCCTGGGCCGTCACTCTCTCAAAACCCCGAAGAACTCAATCAACCCAGACAATGTAACGGTCAGTCGTGGGGCCGTCAGAGCAAATGACGGTCTCTGGAACGACCGCCACATCAGCTATGGCGGGAAAATAGAGGAATGGCCAAATCGGCCCGTTCCACGCCCCATTCACGCCGAAGCGCAGGGGAAACAACCCTCGACGATGAAAAACTACATAAGAAGGCTAAAAAGCCCACATGCAAGCATCAAAATGCAAGATCCGGGTGATTCCAACGAATCAACCCTAAATGGGTCAACGAGGTTCCCGGGCTCCTACCGGCCTCGAATGACCACTGATCAACACAAAACAAGCATGGATGGGATCCTGACATCCCAACGGTCAGTTCAACACTAACCGAGCTACAAATGGTTGCCGTTTCCCGGCAAACCCTACAAAACCCGAAAATCATGATTTAGGCTAAACAAGCCCAAACTCGGCCGTTTTTACGCCAAACGATGTGCAAGGGCAGGGAAAACGAGCAAGAGGAAGTGAGGAACCATCACCCTACCTCCACCGAAGAAACCGTGCCCCGAAGGGACTAAACCGCGCCAAAAACCGCACCGCGAACCGAACCGTCGGCTTTGAATCCACCGTTCGGGATCGCGCCCAAACCGCACCGATCCTCGCTCCATCACGTGCCTCGGCAACTCCCTGACGTCGCCACCTCGCCCCTGGATCGCTCCGTCTGCAACCGGAGGCGACGGGGTGAGAGAACGAGAGAGAACGTGAGAGAAAGGGAGAGAACGCGAGAGCGAGGAGAGAGAGAAGGGGGGTTATAAGAAAAGGAAATTAGAAAATATTTCTAATTTCTGAAAATTCTAAAAATGCGCCGAAAATGCATAAATTCAGAAAAATACGTAAAAATAGTCAAAACGATCGGCTCGACGAGTACATCGTCGCTGTAGCATCCACGAGTCGAGGAACTGACAAGTAAACTCACCGTAGGGTTCCATAACTAGTACGAGAGAAAAACCCACACAGATCGTAAAACTCAACTCGGAAGCCACCAAAGCGAACCGAAACTCACCGAAACCAATCCAAAAGATTCAATGAAGATCCAGCAAGACCGACCAAGGATCCAGGGCATTACACCCACCCCTCCTCCCATTGATCCACCTCATCCCTAGGGCCCATGTGGGGACAGTCAACTTGTCAAATGTGTGCTTCTAGAAGGGTGGGCCAAGTGGGGGACAAGGGAGCTTGGAAGTCAAGGTTGGCCACCAACCTTGCTCTCTTGGTCAAGGGGGCGCCCCCCTCTCACCATCAAGCATTTTATTTTTTGTAAAAATGGTATTAGAACTAATTAGTTCTATCCCATTTGTTTATTCCCCAAAATCTTGGTTCAAGGGTATTTTGTATCTTTTGCCATTTCATATAAGTACCATGTATTAAACATTTTAGTGGAATTAATGCATTTGATTGGAAGAAAATCCTTGGAGAAAGGCCTTGGCCGCCCCCTTCTCTCTCTCCTCTCTCCCCCTTTGCAGCTGGGAAGGCTGTATTCTGGAGGTGGGAAGCCTCCCCTATCAGTTCCGGTGATCGTCGCCGCCGCCACGAGTCGCCATCGCACCACCGCGGTTGCTGCCGGTGTTCTGTCCATCCAGGATAGAGGTGCCTTCCACGAATTCCTTCTCTCCACCCCAACGTGTTCTTGAGCTAAAATTTTCAGGAGGTGTTCCCGAGGTGCTCCCCACGATCCACAAAAATTGGTTGGTCATAAAGCTTCCATCTCATAATTTTCCATTTTCGTCCATCTTTCCCCTCTAGTTCTGCCTGTTTTCAGTCCAGATCCACAGCCGCCCTGTGTTTCCAGTATTCGGACCACCTTTAATTTTTCCAGGAACTCCCAAATTTACTGTGAGTTCTATCCGCCAACCCCTCCATCTCCAATTTTTTGTGGAATTTCTTGCTACCATCTCATATTTTCTAAAATTTGTCTTCAGATCCATCTACAGTTCTGTCAGCCCGTTTCCAGATCCAACCACCCGTCAGTTTTAAAATCCTAACAAATCGTAGCCTCCACCAATCCTTCCACAAAAAATATTTCCACTTTCCTCTCTTTCCCCTCCACAACTTTCATTAAGAGGTCGAAGTCTGATTCGAAGGTTTGCTTCTCAGTCAAAGGTAGTTCTCAGGAAACTGCCCTGCTATTCTGAGAGTTCGAGTACTGTACAATAGAAACTTCAAAATTCAAAAAAGTCAAGATCCGTGCAGATCCAGATCATTACTCAGGGCCTAGATTGAAGGATTTCAAGAGAGCTTTCCAACGGTACCTCATGTGCCTCGATCCGACATCAGGATCGGTCGCAGCGGCCGATCTCCCCGGAGCGTGCACCGGAAAACAGAAACACAAATCCGTGGACAGCAAGTCCACAGCTTGGAGTTCGGAGCCGGTCGGCCACCGACCGACCCTCCCGCCCGACCGCCGTCCAGGGAGGCGCGCCACCACGGGTCCCCATCACAGCGGGTCCCACCCCACCAGCGTTGGAGGTTGGAGCGGCCCGTGGGCCCCACGGACCCGTAGATCGCGCCGTTCGGACAGCACCACAAACGCGTGTTCGGCACCGCTGGGACGACATCAAGATGCTTCCCGTCAACCCGATTGTCATGACTCCCGGGCCCCACATGTGACCTATTACCTCCCTGCGTGGAGTGGGTCAAATTATTGTGCTACTGTAAAAACTGTTTAACCGGGAGTCCGAGATCGGCCGGGGTTGTCTTCCCCGCGCCGGGTGCGTGGAGGTAAAGGTCGTAACTTCTTGGCGTTATTTTGCTTAGCTAGTATATGGTCATATGCCACTGCGAGAGTGTAGGATTCTAGTCCGTGAGTCCATGTCACCACTGTGAGTGTGAGAGTGACCCGTCCCGTGACTCGATCCGAGTCCGGAAGTGAGTCGACTACCCGTGAACTCTGCCGGTTCTTCAACCGCGCACGATCCGCGTTTCCCTCGCTTGGGACGACGAGTGAGCTTGCGTTTCTGTTACCGACGTATAGCCCATAGGAACTCTTTGTGTCAGGCCGAAGTCTCTCAAACTTGCATGTTGCTGGTCGCGTCCTCACTTAGAGTCCGAGGTTCGCATCGCGTAGAGTCGGTCCCCGTGTCCGTCTCGCATCAGTTTGGTATCAGAGCGGGTTGAGTCTAGGGTAGTCATTGCATAAGTCTTGCATGCATCATAGTCTAAGTCAAGTCTAGGATCATCATTATTTTCAAAAAAAAAGGTGTTTTAAAATTACATTTCATCCCGATAATCTGGTATCTTAAAAGGTGTTGTCTGAACGTTAGGGTATGCCTATCGGGAAGGACGCACACTTGCGGGAGTGATCTTCGGATCGATTAACTCCGCCACGTACCGGATATGGGTTTAGGTCTAGATACATTAGTCGGTGTTTGCATCAGTTTGTGTCTCCTAGTTCGTGTGTAGTCCAATAAGAGCCAGTCGGTCTTGTCCAAGTGTCGGCATGTCTAACATGTAGTTCCCCAATTTCCCATGGATTCTCCATCACCCGGGCAATATGGCCGTTGGTCCACCCATGGGCTTCGCAACCACCCTCTCCCCTTCCGTAGGCCCGAAGCCTCGGATTTTTATGGTGCTAATGACCCGGGTGACTACCTCAAGTGGGAGGCTGCCATGGACAAATATTTTGAATGTTACACCATGTCCGATGCCATGCAAGTCAGTTTTGCCCAAGAGAGGCTTGTCCACAAAGCCGCCTGGAAATGGGAGAGCATTGAGTGCATGAGAGAGGTTAGGAGGCAAAGGCCCATCGAGTCGTGGCATGAGATGAAGGGCGAACTTAGGAAGGTCTACCTACCCGGCCCGATCACCTCCAACCGACCCCACCCAATCACCTCCACCCAAGTGGGCCATAATCGGAGGCAACGCGCCGCGCATGTAGAAGAGCCTAGGTCCACGACTAAGCCGAGTTCATATGGGAGAGTCCATCACATCACTCCTCCTCCAAACCCTACCATTGCCGAACTCTTCCAAATCATTTTGGATAGAGTGGATTGGAGGTGTGCTGATATCGAGTCCCTGGTTTCCCCTTGCCTACCCCCTAGACAGAATGGAACCAAGCATGAGCCTAAGGAGGTAGCAATCGATAGCCCCAACCCGATGCCATCTAAGGTGCCATCCCAAGGTCCTCTCCCCATCATAGTGGATCCTCTTCCCCCACCCACGAGAGCCCCATTGCCTGCACCCCCTGTCCGTCAGGAGGATAAGGGTAAGGACCCACTTATCAAGGAGCGTAGTGGATCACGACAGCAGTGTTATCGCTGCCAGGGGTTCGGCCACTTTGCCAGATAGTGTCCCACTCGGACATCTCTAGCCCTAGGGGACAAAAGGGTCGGAGGAGCCTCACTCTCCGATCTTTATTTGGCGCCACCTCAGCCACAGCTACCCGTGTTTCTAACGGGAAAGCTACTTATAGCCGAGCCACTCCTTAGCTGGCTTAAGAATGGCCTGGTCCCATCTCCCCTCCCATCTAGGGACCCTATCCTACCTCTGGTGCCAATCAATTCATTTCACACCACTTTCCGGTCTAGTCACTATGTGGATACATTGGATGACCTTCTTAAAGGGTTAGACCGATAATTGACAGTTACGCACTTGTTGGCTCCAGGCTTCGACCGACCCACAGGTCGTAGTTTCACTCATCCCACTTTAGGGTCCATCACCTCCGTGTACACCGTGGGTCATGTTACCACGGAGGTTCTTCTACTCCTCCCTATGCCGGCCGAGCCCGACTTCTTTCCCATTTGCCTAAGGGAGGAATCTTACTTTCTACCTATGACTGTCGTCCCACCTCTCACAATGAATGAAGGTGATCATTACACCTCCAAGATTTCCAAATGTTGGACAGTGATTTATGGAAGCATAGTCCGAGCGGTCATACTTTCTTTGATCCGTTCGACCCATTCTCTTGTGGACCCCGTGACCCACCATATTTTCTCCACCTTTTCGAGAGAGTCCACCATCATACCCCTTCTCCACGGGCCGATCCATCTACAACCTCCAAACCCATTCATAATACTCCTACATATCGGGGTGATGTAGAAGATGGCCCTCCCAAACCTCCCAAATCTAAAAGGCCATCCATGCATGAATGGATCACTTTAGGATGCCTTCCACATTCCAACAACTTTCGGTTGCCTCTAGTGTATGCATGGCACACATTCGGATGTCCTGGACCACCTTGCATATGATTGGGTTGGACTAACATTAGGTTTGTGTAGGGTTGTGTGTGCATCCGTGTGTTTTTTCTTTTGCTAAGCATGTTAGGAGTCTGCATGATGACGTCCGTCGTCACATTGAGGCCAGCAAGGTACGGTATAAGGAGCTAGCCGATGCCCATCGACACCACCGAGAGTTCCAAGAGGGCAAATATGTCATGATCAGGGTAAGACCTGAACGGTTTCCCTCTGGAACCGTCAAGAAAATGTAAGCACGCAGAGCCGGTCCATTTAGAGTGTTGAAACGCGTTAGATCCAATGCGTATGTTGTGGACCTGCCTGAGGAATATGGTATAAGCTCTACTTTTAATGTATCGGATCTAGTTGCATATAGGGACCCAGCGGTGATACCTAGTGAGCCTTTCGAGCCATCCCCTCCCATTGAGAGTGATCCCACACCTGAGTGTCCACCTCCAGCCCCTTTTCCACGGCAGCGAGAGCATATAGATCATATACTGGATGAGCAGGTGACAGTTACCATGAGTGGATCTTACCCGCGCTACCTAGTGCGATGGAGAGGACGGCCCGCCACCGAGGATACGTAGATCACCCATGGAGAGTTGCAGCGGATTGATCCGAACCTACTGGAGCGGTACCATAGTGATGCAGACCCTTACTCGATAGGGTCGAGTTTCTCCCACCCGGGAAGAATTGGTGCGGACACCAGAGCACACGAGCGTCACGAGTCGGCGAGCCACCGATACCGTACGCGGAGCACCACCCGAGCGGCAGCGGCTTCCATCTGGCTCGGAGACAGCCTGGAGACTCCCCCTTGAGTCCCGACATTTATCATATTTATTTAGACTCTATTTGTGTGTAATGTGTGTTTATTTCGTTTTATTCGATTTGTAATTTGGTTTGTAAGAGGGGTTTCTTTGTAAAATGGGACCACCCGGGTCCCACGGGCCCCCCACCCCTCCTCCCATTGATCCACCTCATCCCTAGGGCCCATGTGGGGACAGTCAACTTGTCAAATGTGGGCTTCTAGAAGGGTGGGCCAAGTGGGGGACAAGGGAACTTGGAAGTCAAGGTTGGCCACCAACCTTGCTCTCTTGGTCAAGGGGGCGCCCCCCTCTCACCATCATGCATTTTATTTTTTGTAAAAATGGTATTAGAACTAATTAGTTCTATCCCATTTGTTTATTCCCCAAAATCTAGGTCCAAGGGTATTTTGTGTCTTTTGCCATTTCATATAAGTACCGTGTATTAAACATTTTAGTGGAATTAATGCATTTGATTGGAAGAAAATCCTTGGAGCAAGGCCTTGGCCGCCCCCTTCTCTCTCTCCTCTCTCTCCCTTTGTAGCTGGGAAGGCTATATTCTGGAGGTGGGAAGCCTCCCCTATCAGTTCTGGTGATCGCCGCCGCCGCCACGAGCTGTCATCGCACCACCGCGGTTGCTGCCGGTGTTCTGTCCATCCAGGATAGAGGTGCATTCCACGAATTCCTGCTCTCCACCCCAACGTGTTCTTGAGTTGAAGTTTTCAGGAGGTGTTCATGAGGTGTTCCCCACGATCCACAAAAATTGGTTGGTCATAAAGCTTCCATCTCATAATTTTCCATTTTCGTCCATCTTTCCCCTCTAGTTCTGCCTGTTTTAAGTCCATATCCACAGCCGCCCTTTGTTTCCAGTATTCGGACCATCTTTTATTTTTCCAAGAACTCCCAAATTTACTAGGAGTTCTATCCGCCAACCCCTCTATCTCCGATTTTTCGTGGAATTTCGTGCGACCATCTCATATTTTCTAAAATTCGTCTTCAGATCCATCTACAGTTCTGTCAGCCAGTTTCCAGATCCGACCACCCAGCAGTGTTAAAATCCTAACAAATCCTAGCCTCCACCAATCCTTCCACAAAAATTATGACCATTTTCCTCTTTTTCCCCTCCACAACTTTCATTAAGAGGTCAAAGTCTGATTCGAAGGTTTACTTCACGGTCAAAGGCAGTTCTTAGGAAACTGCCCTGCTGTTCTGAGAGTTCGAGTACTGTACAACAGAAACTTCAAAATTTACCAAAGTCTGGATCCGTGTAGATCCAGATCATTACTTAGGGCTTAGATTGAAGGATTTCAAGAGAGCTTTCCAACGGTACCTCCTGTGCCTCGATCCGACATTAGGATCGGTCGCAGCGGCCGATCTCGCCGGAGCGTGCGTCGAAAAATAGAAACACAAATCCGTGGACAGCAAGTCCACAGCTTGGAGTTCGGAGCCGGTCGGCCACCGACCGACGCTCCCGCCCGACCGCCGTCCAGGGAGGCACGCCACTAGGGGTCCCCATCACAGTGGGTCCCACCCCACCAGCGCCGGAGGTTGGAGCGGCCCGTGGGCCCCACGGACCCGTAGATCGCGCCGTCCGGACAGCAACACAAATGCGTCTTCGGCACCGCCGGGACGACATCAAGATGCTGCCCGTCAACCCGATTGTCATGACTCCCGGGCCCCACATGTGACCTATTACCTCCCTGCGTGGAGTGGGTCAAATTATTGTACTGCTATGAAAAGTGTTTAACCGGTAGTCCGAGATCGGCCGGGGTTGTCTTCCCCGCGCCGGGTGCGTGGAGGTAAAGGTCGTAACTTCTTGACGTTATTTTGCTTAGCTAGTATATGGTCATATGCCGCTGCGAGAGCGTAGGATTCTAGCCCGTGAGTCCATGTCACCGCTGTGAGTGTGAGAGTGACCCATCCCGTGACTCGATCCGAGTCCGGAAGTGAGTCGACTACCCGTGAACTCTGCCGGTTCTTCAACCGCGCACGATCCACGTTTCCCTCGCTTGGGACGACGAGTGAGCTTGCGTTTCTGTTAGTGATGTATAGCCCATAGGAACTCTTTGTGTCAGGCCGAAGTCTCTCAAACTTGCATGTTGCTGGTCGCGTCCTCACTTAGAGTCCGAGGTTCGCATCGCGTAGAGTCGGTCCCCGTGTCCGTCCCGCATCACTCCCGAAGGTCATAGTCCATCAAAGGACGTCCCCAGGCAACACAAGAAGACCCCTAAGTGCCATCCCCCGGGGTTATGGCTGGCCCGGGGCCAATTCGCCGGAGGGCGTGGCCGCGCCCCCGGTGAGGGCGAACTCCCCGGGGGGCCGTGCCCTCTCGCCAGCTCCGTGGTCCCACGACCCCTCTCAGCCCCGGTTCGCTCAATTACGGTCCTACGATGTGGTTCGTGTGCCATACCAGTTCGAGGGGTCAAAGCGCGGACGTGGAAGCGCAAAGCGACAACACGTCGGGTTCGTCCTCAAGTCAACGCGCACAAGTCTCCACAAGCCATCACGTACCCTTGTCCTTAGCTAAATTGGGAAGAAAAAAACCCCAAAATCAATTTTTATAGGGTGGGGACCAGCCCCCCCTCTCTCTCCTTGCGAACCCGCCTAAACCCCCCTTGGGGGGGGGGTTTAGGCGGACCAGCCAGGACCCCCTGGCTGGTCCGTGTAAACCCCCAATCAAACAAAAAAAACTTTTTTTTAAAAAGAAAAAAGCCCAGCCTGCCTAAACCCCCATCCGAGGGGGGTTTACGCGGACCAGCCAGGGCCCCCTGGCTGGTCCGCGTAAACCCCTTTCCTTCCTTTCTCAACCCGTAAACCCAGTGCACGATTCCATTGGGTTTACGTGGACCAGCTCACCCCCCTTAGCTGGTCCGCATAAACCCCCTTGTGACCCTTCACGTTCCCTATAAAACCCCCCCAGGGGGCAATGCAAGGACAACGGATGCATCTCCAAAGGCTTCAATGCAATTCAAGCGCTTCGGCTCCAAGCAACGAGCTAAGGAGAATTGTGTGTGGGTGACTTGTTCGGCGGTCTGCTACGCCGGGGGTATGTCGTTCGCACTCCCCCCACCCCGTATGTAGCCGTCACACACGAGTCGACACCCATCGTATGTGAGACATTGTGATATGGGTGGACGTCCCCTCATGTCGGGATTTCCCCTCGCACGCTCGTCGGTCGCAACCACACGCGTGCCATGACGTCAGGCTCACTCGCAGTTACGAGGCCACGTCCGACCGCTCTACTCGAGTCGCGACTGGTCCTCGCCCAGATATCGGATCGATGTATCCCCCAGTTATCCAGTCATAGGCCCCCCTATTCGGCACCACGGCTATGGCCCACGCCACGAGAGGACCCCTCTGTAAAATGCACATATGTGCATCCACCACGCATCGACCCGGGGACCGACCTACACGACAGAATTGTCCTGCGGCATACGCCAGTTGTACTTTGGCCTTCACGGCCCTCCTGTAAAGAAGTATACGTATCAGCACGACATTGTCGATTGGACGAGTGCTCTCGCACCCGCGTCCCAGCCTTCAACCTTCTATCCGCATTCCTCGGCATCCATGCCTAACACTCCAACACCCAGTAAACACCCCTCGGTCCAACACGCACCCCTAGCTGTTGAATGCCCCCAGCCCTCCACCCATGGCTTCAGACATACATACAGACTTTTCTTCAGCATGGAACGAAGGTATTCGGATTCAATCCGATGTAAATAAACACTAGTTGCTTGTGGCCGATGGGGAAAGACGTCGTGTACACGATTCCCGCAATCGCCTACGCACTCGCACCCATGGAACCTCTTCTCTCGACGTGTCGCCCGATCGCACGAGCCCACGTGCCGCGCCCTGGTGGCGTTTCCCCCGTCAAACCTTGGTTCCGTGAGTGATTGTCGAGAGATCGACTGGCATGCCTGCATCTTGTCCGGTTAACCTTTATCCTGACACTTTCGTGCCATTCGACCCTTTCTGACTTTCCCAGAAAGGAGAGTGCCCGATACCGCCGTGAGAGACATGCACCCGTAAGAAGGATACTCGAGATACATCAAACTCCCGTATTTTCCTTCCCCGATGTATTCCTTCCTTCACCCTAGTTAATCGGCATAAAAACCCGCGCAACACCTACTCGCATGCAGCGGCATGTAGAATGCATACTATCTAAGCAAAATACGACAAAGGGGGGTGGTGAGTGTACCTCCACGCTCGGGGCGTGGGGAAGACTTCCCGGCCGAGATCCGGAACTCTCGGTACAGCAATAATTAATAA
This sequence comes from Amorphophallus konjac, assembly GCA_022559845.1. Classification (NCBI taxonomy): domain Eukaryota; kingdom Viridiplantae; phylum Streptophyta; class Magnoliopsida; order Alismatales; family Araceae; genus Amorphophallus; species Amorphophallus konjac. Next base: position 413,979,251 of record CM040121.1, on the reverse strand, counting down.
TTACAAAAATGAATTCTATGGCCCACTCCACGCAGGGAGGTATCAGGTGACACGTGAGGTCCGGGAGCACCAATCTCGGGTTGGCGGGCAGCAGTCGGTGGTGCTCGGGCGGACGTGGTCGGCCGGTTCGGCTCCGTTCACCCGGGCCCGCAGGATGGTATGCGGGACCCGTTGCTGGTACGGTGACGTCCGGGGCGGCTCTTGGCTGCAGCGGCTGGCGGGGATGTTCCTGGAGTGTCCCGGGTCCATCCCCAGGAGCGACGGTCACCGGAATGGAGGCGGGCGATTTCTTGGGAATTATCTCCCAAGGCGGTCCCACGGTTGTGCTTCTGTCCAGATCTGCGCGCTCCGGCGAGATTGGCTAGTACGCTCAGCTCCGACATCGGATCGGGGCAAAAAGGGTACCGTTGGAAAGGGGACTCAAAATCCTATGACATACTGAAAGCCCAAACTCATCCAACGGGTGGATTTAAAATTAAAATGACTGCAAGTGGACTGAGGACACTATCCCGAAACACAGAACATGCTGGATAGAACCTAACCTCCCTGATCAAGGGTTTTGACCGAGGATCAAATGATCGTGATGCGGGACGGGACCACGGACATGACAAGCTCGCGATCGTCCCTTAACGAGGGAAGCGTCGGACGTGCGCGGTTGAGAAACCGGCAAGAGCTAGGGTGGTCGGCTCTCTCTTTCGTGCCCGGATCGGGTCACGGGATGGTAACGCTCTCTCTCGCAGCAGCGGTGATATAAATAGAAAGCGAGCTAATTACCCTATCATGCTCTCTAGCAGCGGCATAAACAAGCATATATGAACTTAAGCAAAATGCCAAGTAAGGGAGCGAATGTGATACCTCCACGCGCTCGGCGTGGGGAAGACGGACCCGGCCGAAAACTCGTACTCCCGGGAAAATTAACACACAATAATTACAGCAATGGGAACATGCCCACTCCACGCAGGGAGGTAAAGGGCTATACAAATGGGCCCGGGAGGACCGAATTCGGGTTGACGGGCAACTTCGTGTGTTGATTCGGCTACACGCGTGTTCACGACCGTGGGGCCCACGTGCTGTCCGGAGGGGCCGTGTGGGACGCGGTGGTACCGCTATAGTGGAGACACTTGGAGTAACGCTCCCCGGGCTGGCGGCACGCTGGTTCGCCGGTCGGAGGCCGGGCGGCTCCGTTCGGCATCGGTCGGAAAAACTGATCGGAAATCTGTCGATTCTGTATTTCAGCGCGCGCCCCGGCGAGAATGGACACTGCGATCTGCACCGGTGTCGGAATGCGACGAGATCAGAGCCGTTGGAAAGCTGCTTCGAAGTACTACAATCTAGTGGCCTTCAGAAAAATTCACCAGATTTTTACTTTGTGTTGGCGAATTTTATATGCTGCTGTTGTACAGTAACCGAAGACTCAGATCTGCAAAGAACTTTCCTGTTGATTGCCTTTGACCGTGAAGTAGATGTCCGAATGTGAAGATGTGTTCTTCAGCAAGGTTGTAGGAAATCGAACAAGGAAACCAGGACTTTTTTTGGATCTGGATTTGGAGGTGGTGGTGATTTTTTTTGATTTTTTAAGTGGAGGGTGGTCGGATCTGGGATCTGACTAAAAACACTGTATCAGAGGAAGAACATGAATTTCTAAAAATAGGTAGAAAGCTGATAAAAAATTAAGAAAATATGTGGAGGTAGGGGGTGATGGAAAGAACTCTCAGTAAAATTGGGAGGGTTTGGACAAATCAAAAAGATGGTCGGAGGGGGAGAACCCAGAGGTTCTATCACTGTAGATAGAAACTCGGCAGATCTGGGATGACAGGTTGGATAAAAATGTAAAAATACTAAACGATGGAATTTTGGCCTGAATATTTAGGTGGATCTTGGGATTCAAGGGTAGAACACACCATAAAAAATTCAGATCAATCCAAGCTCTTGGCAGAGACAGACAATTCGTGGAAGCTGCTGTGGTCGGATGAAGACAGAACTGCAGAGGCGGCTCGATGGCGGCACGAACGGCGGCGGCACCGATGATCACCGGAGGTGGGGGGAAGGAGATACCACTCTAGAATGGGGGTTTGGGAAAGGGAGAACCAGAGGAGAGAGGGCTGGGGCGCAGCTAGCTTCAAACTTTCACAAATTTTTCTGAATTTCATTGAATTTCACATGAAAATACAAGCTTATATATGGTTTACATCAAATGCAATGTGGACCCTTAGATCTAGGGAAGGGGAATCAAGGGCTGGGATTAAGTGTGAATCACACACACAAATTAATAATCTAATAAGGGAGAGGGGCGCCCCCTTGACCATATAGTAGAAAGTTGAATGGGTGGTTGAATGGTAGGTGGCCTACCTTGGATAAAATGGGCCACTTGTCTACCCATGTGGCATATGACTAGTCCAACCTTCTAGATGTCCACCTAGGATGGTTGACCAGCCCCACAAGATGACATGGACCAATGGGAAAGGGCTGAGGGCCCCCTTGCTGGTCCTACTGACAAATTACATAGAAACCCACACAATCTACGGGAGTGACGCATTGGCCGATAAAGCCGTACAATTGCGCGTATACTTTCCCATGGATATAAAAATAAACTAAAGGATATAAATGTAATAAGAAAAGGTACTGGCTCGGTGTCGATTCCCATCAGATCGAATCAGGACCTGGGATTTCTATGGTTGGTAGAGGGGAGGGTCATGGAGACGCACATAGCACTTTTGTGAAATTTGGACAACATTTGGTGGGTAATAAAAATAGGATGCCAAGATCTATCCCGCAGACCTGCACACAGGTAGACTTTGGGGAAGATGAACAAGTGACTAGGAAAGGGGGCAAACGAGCTCTGATGGACCTAAAAATTGAACTGGGAATGGCCTCTGATGGGGGGAATCTACCCTCCTTGTTTCGCAACGATCCAACGGTCAGATCTCCCGTACTAACCCTTTCACCAAGCTGCTGGCCTGCAACTCCAAGTTTGGGGTAGCAGGATGAAGACCGGCTTATGGTGGCTCAACGGCGGCACGAATGACGACGGCGGTGGTGGTGAACGATCACAGATGATAGAGGAAGAAGAGAAGAAGAATAAGTTTGAGAGAGATAGAAGATTTGGGATCAGATCTAGAGAAGAGATTGGGAAGAAGGAGGAAGAACATCAAGAATACCAAGAAGGGAGGGGGGGTGCGCACCAAACAATTTCTCTTGTAAATTTTTTCATTAATTCCTCCACAAATGATACAAGAGACTATATATATTCAAACCCTATACCTAGACCAAAAGACAACAACTAACCTTGGTCAAGGGTAGGTGGGAGGGTATAATAGGGAAATGATACTTATGGGATTTGTTTAATCCCACATGGGGGACAAGCATGGGGGACAAGGAGAAGACACCCCCTTGATTTAAGGGGAGGGAATCTTGACTTCTTTCCCCCTTTGTCCCCTTGGTCTAATGGTCCAAGTCCTAGGTGGACTATGGGCCAGCCCTCATGGTCCCTAGCAGCCACGTGGCCCAATGGGAGAGAGGGTGGAGTCCCTCCGGGCGCAAGTGGTTATTTTACAAACAAACCCACTAACTTAGCCTAATTAAACACACCAAATGCAAAAGTACAAATATAAATACAATACTCTCAAAATAAATACAAAAAAATGTCAAGACTCTGATGAAAGCTCCATGCTGTCGCCCAACCACAAAGATGTCGGCATGCTGCGCGTCTGGTACCGGCGGGTAGCTCTGGTGTCCCCACTAATTCTCCCCGGGTGGGAGAAACTCGACCCTATCGAGTAGGGGTCAGGGTCACTCCGATATTGCTCCAGCAGATCTGGATCTATCTTCTGTAGCTCTGCTCGGGTTATCCGCGTGTCCTCGGACGCGGGCCGCCCCCCCCCCCCAACGCACCAAATAGCACCGGTACACTCCGCCTCGAGTAGTCGTTACCTGCTCATCCAGTATACACTCTATCTACTCTCGCTGCTGAGGTAACAAGGCTGGAGGTGGACACTCTGGGGTGGTGTCGCTCACAAGGGGTGGAGACGGCTCAAAGGGCTCACTGGGTATCACCGCTGGGTCTCTATAGGCGACTAGATCCAAAGCATTAAAAGTGGAGCTAATCCCGTAATCCTCTGGCAAGTCCACAACATATGCAATTGATCCGACTCGCCTCACCACTAGAAACAGACCAGCACCACGAGCATGCAACTTCTTCATGGATCCCGAGGGAAACCGTTCAGGTCTGACCCTGATCATAACATACTCGCCCGCCTAAAACTCACGGTGGTGCCTGTGGGCATCAGCCAACTCCTTGTATCATGTGTTGCTGGACTCAATGTGACGACGTATATGCTCATGCAACTGCCTAATATGAGTGGCAAAGGACTCAGCTGACTCAGACACACGGGACTGGATAGGAGATGGGACCAAGTCTATAGGCTTCCTAGGTCTATGGCCAGTGACAATCTCAAAGGAGCTCATGCCTGTATACCTATTGATCGAATCGTTGTAGGCACATTCTAGTAAGGGTAAGACCAAATCCTAATCCCTGACTCGATCACGGACCAGACACCTAAGAAGATCCCCCAAACTCCTATTGACAACCTCAATCTAACCATCAGTCTGGGGGTGATATCCAGTGGAGAATTTCAATTGGGTGCCCATCATGTGCCATAGGGTCTTCTAAAAATAGCTAGTGAATCGTACATCCCTATCTGACACTATGGTACGGGGAAGGCCAAACTTGGAGACACAATGAGAGAAGAACATGCGGGCAACTCTAGTGGCATTCGAAGTCTTGGAGCATGTAATGAACAATGCCATCGTGGAGAACCGGTCGACAACCACAAAGATCGAGTCATGCTTTCGGAGGGTGCGGGGCAATCCTAACACAAAGTCCATGCTAATGTCCTGCCATGGACTATCTGGGACGGGAAGGGGAGTATAGAGGCCGATATTTTGCTTCCTCTGTTTAGCCATAGCACAAATGCGGCACTGGGCCACAATACGAGTAACATCCCTCTTTAGGCTAGGCCAATAGAATCGATGCTCAACCGCCTCTATGGTCTTGTTCCGGCCAAAGTGACCAGTAAGACCTCCCGCGTGCATCTCCCACGTAAGAAAGTCACGAACAGAAGTCCGTGGGATGCACAACTTGTCACCCCGGAATAGGTGACCCTCCTGTAGCACAAACTCGCTATAATCGCGTGAGGGACCGACCTGAAGGACGGCATAGATCGGACGAAAGTCCGGACAGTCAACATAGGCATCCTTCATCCTCTCTAGCCCTACCACCTCAACACTCATGGTGGTCAACATCATCACCCGATGATTCAGGGGATCGGTCACCTTGTTCTCCGCCCCTGCCTTGTGCTTAAGCACAAAGGTGTACTCATGGAGATACTCCACCCAATGACTGTGGCGAGCGTTCAACTTTTTCTGGGTATGGAGGAATCGTAATGCCTCATGATCAGAAAAGAGGACAAACTCCTGGTGCAATGATAATGTCTCCAATACCTCAATGCCTGGAGGGCTGTGTAAATTCCTTTATCATAAGTGGAATAATGTAGTTTGGCATCGTTAAGTTTCTCGCTAAAGAATGCAATGGGGTGGGACTCCTGACTCAACACTCCACCAATGCCTACTCCAGAAGCACCACACGTGACGTCAAACACCTTAGAAAAATCAGGTAGGGCAAGGACAGGTGCCTGGGTCATGCGCTCCTTGATGTCCTGAAATACCGTGGCGGTGGTCTTAGTCCATACAAATGCCCCCTTCTTTATGCAATCAGTGATCGGGGCAGTGATAGAACTGAAGCCACGAATGAAGCGATGGTAGAACATCACTAAGCCATGGAAACTTCAGACATCGTGGAGTGTGCGGGGCTCGGGCCACTCCCTGATGGCCCTAATCTTCTCTGGATCAGCGGAGACACCATCTCTCGACACAATGAACCCGAGAAAATTGATCTGATCGGACATGAAAGCACATTTCTTCGGGTTGGAAAATAAACTCTCTCGCCTCAACACAATGTAGACCTGTCTAAGATGGTCTAAGATGTCTTCCCTAGTGCTACTGTAGATAAGAATGTCATCGAAGTAGACGACCAGGAAGACCCCTATCATAGGGCGTAAGACCTGGGTCATCAACCGCATGAAGGTGCTAGGGGCGTTGGAAAGCCCAAAGGGCATAACCAACCACTCATAAAGACCATCCTTGGTCTTGAATGTCGTCTTCCATTCATCTCCAGGCCTGATCCACACTTGGTGATAGCCACTACGAAGATCTATTTTTGAAAAGATAGTGGCTCTCGACATCATGTCTAGCAAGTCATCCAATCGGGGAATGGGAAAATGATATTTCACCGTGATCTTGTTGATTGCACGGCTATCAACACACATCCTCCATGTGCCATCATTCTTCGGGGCCAATAATGCGGGAACAATGTAAGGGCTCTTGCTGTCCCGAAGAGATCCCCGACTCATCAACTCTTCGACCTACCGCTGAAGCTCAGCATGGTCCGTGGGACTCATCCTGTAGTGGGAAAGGTTGGACATAGATGAGCACGGGACGAGGTCGATCTCATGCTGGATGTCCCTCATACGTGGAAGGCCTCCAGGGAGGTCTTCGGGGAAGACATCAAAAAATTCCTGCAATATTGCGGCTATCTCTGGGGGATGCTCATCCTCGGACCTAGGGGCGACATCCTCTATGCCCCGGACAACAACAGCTAGGATGGGGTTACCACCAGTCACCTCCTGCTCCATCTCTCTCAGACTGATCATCATCAACCTCATGGGTGGAGGTTCCACTATGCTGGGAGCAGTCGAAGAGGTGGTAGCCCGTGCTGAGGATAAAGTGGGTGGACCGGCCTTCCCCTGACCAGGAGAGGTCGCAGTGCTGGGGCCAGCTGGTCCTCGGATAGATGGGTCCTTCAACTGGACGGGGTGGAGGGTAATCCTTTAGCCACCATGGTCAAAGGTGCAAGTGTTCGACCTGCCATGAAGGGTGGCATCTCGGTCAAAGAGCCAAGGCCTAGCAAGGATGATACTACCCACCTCCATTGGTAGTACATCGCACCAGATCGCATCACGATATGCCTGGAACTGCATCGGCACCAGACACCGCAGTCTGACCGGGATGGAAGTGGAATCCACCCAAGAAACTCTATAGGGTGCAGGGTGATCCACGGGCATCAAACTAAGGTGTTTGATGGTGCTTGTGGAGATAGCGTTGATGCAGCTCCCGCTATCTATAATCACCTTGCAGGCCTTCCCTTCCAGCCTACAAAATGTGTGGAAGATGGTGGTACGACGCCAGTCGTCACTCACCTGAGGCTGGGCCAGGATGCACCTAACTACACCCAAATGGACATCGTCCTGATACTGGGTACCAGGGACGTCAACTTGCTCACCTGCCAATAGCTCATCAAAGAATTTCTCGGCCAGATCTTGGTCCGGCTCGTAACTGACTTGCACCAACTCGGGCATGGGGTCACGGGCCGACATGTCGGCAATAACAAGTGTTTCCCGAGTGGGACACTTACTGGCAAAGTGGCCAACTCCACCACAACTATAGCAATGGTATCGTGTCCCGGTGCCCTGAGATGTTCCACTAATCATTGGCCCCTTACCCTTATCCTCTCGATAGACTGGGGGTGTGGGAAGAAGAGGTCGAGCTAGTACGGTAGGCTGATAAGGCCGAGGGGCAGGGACGGGTGCCTGCGGGCGAGGGAGAGGGTACCAAGGAGGAAGAGGACGGGGCCTAGTAGCAAGGGGGTCCTGCCGAGGGGGTTCCGGGGGACGGGCCACCGGAAACCAACTATAAGAGGTAGGCGTGGTACGAGGGTCGGTCACACACTGATAAGTCATCCCCGGGCGCTGGACGGGAGCGAACTATGCCTCGAACTGCTCCAACTCGAGAGCAACCTGGTATGCGTCCTCCAAGGTGGTCACATTGCGGCGAAATAATTCATATTGATAGTGGGGGCACAAACCACGACAGAAGCGCGAGACGGGCATGGTGCTATCTTCCGTAACGCCACATCGTAAAAAGTACTCATCAAACTCCGTGATGTAGTCTGACACGGATCGGTCCCCTTGGGTGAGACTCTGCCACCTATCAATAAGTCGCTGACGGTATGTGGCAAGAAGCTACTTACGCCTAAGCATATCCTTCATCTCATCCCAAGAACCTACCTGAGGCTCATGACGCTAAAAGAGCAAGCTCTCCACATTGCTCCAGTAAGTCTGTGCTTGCCCCAACAACTTCATCTTGGCATACCTGACCCTCCGGTGGTCCGTCATCTCGAACCACTCAAAGTAACGGTCCATGCTGGCCTCCCAATCAATGTAGATCTTGGGTTCCAAAGGCTTGGACCCATCAAACGTGGGAGGGTCTGCACAGACGTTCTTGAGGATCCGTTCGTCCTCATCATCCCTGTGTGGTCGGTGACCACGCCGGTGCCGGCCATTTCCCTCGTAATCATTGTCGGACTCGTAGTTGTAAAAATGGAGGGCACGTGGCCGTTGCTCCTCAGCCCGAGATGGTGCGGGCTGGGCAGCAGGCGCAGGCTGGGTGGTAGGCGCGGGCTGGGCAGCAGGCGCCTGAGGGGCCGGAAGAATGCCGGATAGGTCCCGGCGAGGAGTTCTCTCCACACTCTCTAGCCTTCCAACCAGACCTTGGACGGATCGGTCAAAGGACTCGGTGCGGTCCTCCATGGCTTTGAGTCCGCTATCCATATGCTCGGTATGCTCTCTAAGAGTCTGGTCGGACCTGTCCATGCGCTCCATGAGTAGAGCCACCAAGTCCTCCAGTGTTCGCCTCCCGGGTTGGCACCTCGGGGTTCACCCATAGTGTCAGGGCGATGGTACTGGGCACCTCCACGGGGGGGCATACAATGGGCCTAAAGGGAGCTAAGGGTGAATCACTATACCTATACGGATGGATCGATGCAAGTTGGGACCCTAGACTTAACCCGATTTCCAGTACGTGGCGGAGGCTACAATCTGAAGATCCGACTCGACGCGCGGGGCTACTTTCCGGGTAGGCGTAACCTAACCTTCCAGTAACGTCTTTTGATATACTGGTTATCGGGATGCAAACCAAAACACTTTTTTTGTTTTCTTTGTTTTAAAACAATGATGATCTTAGAATCGACTTAGACCGTACTTATGAAGACTATCCTACACTCAAACCATCTGTGATACCAATTTGATGTGGGACGACTACGACACTCGACGCGGATGGGTTGCGACCTTAGACTCTATCGAACGACTCGACTAGTATGACGATGCGACCAGTAACAACACCATGACGCGGCACCGAAATAGCTCCAAAAGAGGCGACATGCCCCAAACAAGAAGCGCTACTCACAGTCATCCCCGGCGAGGGAAACGTGACGATCTTGCACAGTTGGGAAACCGACTTTGAGACTCAGGTGGTCGGCTCACTCTCATGCTTGGAACGAGTCACGGGACGGGTCTCGCACTCTTAACTCCCAGTGGTGATTAAATATAGCAAGCTAATAAAATATCCTTCTCACATGCAGCGGCATGTAGAATGCATACTAGCTAAGCAAAATACGACAAAGGGGGGTGGTGAGTGTACCTCCACGCTCGGGGAGTGGGGAAGACTTCCCGGCCGAGATCCGGAACTCCCGGTACAATAATAATTAATAATTATAGAAATTAATTCTATGGCCCACTCCACGCGGGGAGGTAACAAGCGACACGTGAGGTCTGGGAGCACCAATCTCGGGTTGGTGGGCAGTAGTAGGTGGTGCTCGGGCGGACGTGGTCGGCCGGTTCGGCTCCGTTCACCTGGGCCCGCAGGATGGTACGTGGGACCCGCTGCTGGTACGGCTACGTCTGGGGCGGCTCCTGGCTGCAGCGGCTGGCGGGGACGTTCCTGGAGTGTCCCGGGTCGATCCCCGGGAGCGGCGGTCACCGGAATGGAGGCGGGCGATTTCTTGGGAATTATCTCCCAAGGCCGTCCCGCAGCTGTGCTTCTATCCAGATCTACGCACTCCGGCAAGATCGGCTGGTACGCTCAACTCCGACGTCGGATCGGGGCACAAAGGGTATCGTTGGAAAGGGGACTCAAAATACTACGATATACTGGAACGGCTGTATTTGAAATTAAAATTACTGCAAGTGGACTGAGCACACTATCCCGAAATATAGAACATGCTGGATAGAACCTAACCACCCTGATCAAGGGCTTTGACTGAGGATCAAATGATCGAATCAGGACCTGGGGTTTTTATGGTGGGTAAAGGGGAGGGTTACGGAGACACACATAGCTCTTTTGTGAAATTTGGACAACATTTTATGGGTAAGAAAATTAGGATGCCAAGATCTATCCCGCAGACCTGCACACAGGTAGACTTTGCAGAAGATGAACAAGTGGCTAGGAAAGGGGGTAAATAGTCTTTGATGGACCTGAAAATTGAACTGGGAATGGCCTCTGATAGGGGGAACCTACCCTCAAAGTTTCGCGATGATCCAAAGGTCAGATCTCTCGTACCGGCCCTTTCACCGAGCTGTTGTCCTGCAACTCCAAGTTTGAGGCAACAGGATGAAGACCGACTTGTGGTGGCTCAACGGTGGCACGAACGGCGGCGACGGTGAACGATCACAGATGATAGAGGAAGAAGAGAAGAAGAAGAAGTTTGAGGGAGATAGAAGATTTGGGATCAGATCTAGAGAAGAGATGGGGAAGAAGAAGGAAGAACATCAAGAACACCAAGAAGGGAGGGGGGTGCGCACCAAACAATTTCTCTTGCAAATTTTTTCATTAAATCCTCCACAAATGATACAAGAGACTATAAATATTCAAACCCTAGACCTAGACCAAAAGACAACAACTAACCTTGGTCAAGGGTAGGTGGGAGGGTATAATAGGGAAAGGATACTTATGGGATTTGTTTAATCTCACATGGGGGACAAGCATGGGGGACAAGGAGGGGACACCCCCTTGATTTAAGGGGAGGGAATCTTGACTTCTTTCCCCCTTTGTCCCCTTGGTCCAATGGTCCAAGTCCTAGGTGGACTATGGGCCAGCCCTCATGGTCCCTAGCAACCACGTGGCCCAATGGGAGAGAGGGTGGGGTCCCTCCGGGCCCAAGTGGTTATTTTACAAATAAACCCACTAACTTAGCCTAATTAAACACACCAAATGCAAAAGTACAAATACAAATACAATACTCTCAAAATAAATACAGAAAAATGTCAAGACTCTGATGGAAGCTCCATGTTGTCGCCCAACCACAAGGATGTCGGCATGCTGCGCGTCTGGTACCGGCGTGTAGCTCTGGTCTCCCCACCACACTCTCTGTCTGCCACCGTCCTATCCTTGGACTTAGTTGAGAAGCAATGCCAGCTCAAGTCAACTTCTTGCGGAACATTTGCCTCAAAGGAGTAGAAGATTTTAGAGGGAAAATTCCTCTCCCATCTGCTCCCTTATGCTCGGTAGATCAAATCAAGCACTGCTGAAAGAGGGTCAGAGTTCAAGGAAATCACTTCAAATTTGAATCGATCTTACTACAAATTTTCTTGGAGGGAAATCTTTCTACCTGGTGCTTATATATATACATGAAGCTTCTATTGGATAAGTTGCTGCTGTAGCTGCTGCCCTTGAAGAGAGCCACACCCTTGAGCATTCAAGAAGGAATCTGTGAGAACAAAAATAAGGGAGTGAGAGCAGCCCAGCCTTGGTCTGACCCAGACCAGTGTTGTAAAGAGTAGAGAAAGAAGAGAGACTAGCCGTGAGAGAAAGCAGCCCTACAGAAGCTTGAGCCTAAAAGAAAGAATCTGTTTGATCTTTGTCTAAAGCTCCAGCCACCAGCCACCAGTTTCCAGATTTCTTTTTGTAGCCACAGCTAGTGCTTTTCTCTATTCTAGTTTTTCTGCTGCACTTGCAGCTTACTTTCTTTTCTTCTTTTCCTTCGTTCGTGTATGTGAGTGGGGCGTCGTCCCTGTATGGTGTTACATTTGTAGCGTGTGGTAAAGCCTCATCAGGTTCGGTGAGGGGTGGATGTAGGTTGTGGGTCTGCAACCGAACCACCTTAAAAACATCTGCTGCAATGGGGTGCTCTTTGTGTGATTGATCCGTTTCTTCTTTCCCCCATTCACAAGACAGGAAGGATAACAGATTTGCACTCGGAATGATTTATCTGCACATCACTTGCCTCCCACACTACACTTGCATTTCCTCAGTTGCCTGCTGCATGCTTGCACACAGCTACTAGGGAGTCCAGCCAGGCTAGGGGCAAGTTACCTTGTCTACACATACACTAGGTGTTTGATGAGCTTCGAATCTGTCTAATAGCCAAACTCATGGAGAGGCTGCGTCGACCTATGTGCTCTGTTGCGTCGGCCTCAGCCTTTTCCATACAGCAATATGTTGGCTCCTTGTGTATGACTATCTTGTTTTATTGCCTTGAACCACTCTACTAGATCCACTGTGATTTATGTCTAAGTATTTTATTTGCATTCTAGCAGTAGTTTGTGTTCTTATCAGTTAAGATTTTAATTGGGTCAATGTTTTGACAGGATCTATTCAACCCCCCCTTCTAGATCTGGTTGCACGCTAGGGGACCTAACAACTCTTAGACTGTGTCTAGACAGGTGCTGCTTCTTCTCGAACTGGTGCAGTGACTGTTATGGGTAGAGAAGAAGTACATGCTTGTTCCTTGATCAGATATTTGCTTGGGATGGATTCACCTTTTCTGATCCATTTTCCATTTACATAGGTGAAACCACTTCTTTGTAGGGATGAGATGCGAAGAGGAGTGCACGAACTCGACTTCTCATCGTTGACATTTTTCTGAAAATGTCGAATGATTCTGGTAACGAGTGGTACATAAGGCAACCAAAAGAATTTCTTCTTACTTCCCTCCTTTGTAGTTTTTTTGGCTTCATCTGCCCCTTCAACCATGATATCAAAGAAGATAGAGGCTAGATTTATGTCTCGATTTTTCAGCAGAAAGTAAAGAAGATTGGAATCTTCGATAGGGCACACAAAATGACTCCCATGCCGTGGAGTAATGATGTAAGTGATGATGAGATGAATCATTCTTGCTTTAACATCCATCAATGTAATGTCTAGATTTTTCTTAGTGCCGGGCCTGAAATCGTTGCCGTAGATTCTTGCCCCCTTCACGGCCATAGACTCTCTGTTGAGCAGATTAAGTTCTATTGCTAAGCACTCCAGTAAGTTGGCTAGGAGTTCGGCAGTTATCTCTATGACCAACTTGTTGCCTTCCAACTTCATATTAAAATAGAATATCCTACCAGCAATCTTCTAGGGTTTCCTCTCTTAGTGAATAGAACTTCAAAAGCTTCATATCCAGAAAATCTTGTTTGAGGCTCAGACCGTGCTGTTCTACATCATCAAAATCCACATATTTTTCACCAATCATTGCTGAACTCATGCTTAGGAATAATGCTCTGTCAATGCTTGTGGCAAAGTACTGGGCGTCGGTAGCAATGCCTGTCATGGCGGTAGGGTTCTGGGATATTGAGAGGTTTGTTTGAGAGTTTGAGAGATTGTGAGAAGAAAAAGATACATATAGACCATATTAAGAAGAATAATCGAAGAAGGAACCTGACAAAGATTTTTGTAAGCAGTTCGCCAGAGAGGACATTGTGAGACCTTCAGCAGGAGACGAGCTTTGCACAGGAGTCACAGGTTCAAAGATGAAGACGATGGGTTGAGATAGTCAACTATGGTCGGCTTAAAATGATGCTGGCCTTTAGGTTTTTGAGAGGACTGACCCTTCGAGTTACACGCCAAGATTTGGGCATAATCAACTATGATCAGTGAAGTGGTAAAGGATAGTTGATTGACTATTGACCAAGTTTTAAGCGAGAAGGATATTCGATGATAACAACCCTTTTGTTTGTATGCTTTATAAGATGGCCATACTTATCTGTCTCTCATAAAGATGAGATAATCGATAAAACAGTTGATTGCCTATCTTACTGAAATAACAGAGCAAAAGGGATAGTTAAGATAAACCCGTTGTCTATGTACTTCTCATACCGATCCTTTTAGCATCATTTTTCTTTATGTTTTGCATTCAACTTATTTATATAATATAAAGCTCATATTCTTAATCTCCTTCGGGTTGAGGTGCAGTGTTTTTCAGGGAGAGATTTTGTTGGTGCAAGATATCAATAAGATGCAGAGTGATATCACTATTTGTTCAAATATGCATAATCGTGGATACCAACTACATATATGAAAAATCTGTTGATTATACATTAAATGATATTCTTTCTTTTTGTGCATTGAGTATGGTCTTGTTTATTTCAGACTTAAAAATAGTGATTGTCCTTAACTTTACCAGATGTCCTATGTCACATACATTCTGATGCTTAATAGTTTATGCTTTTAATCCTTCCCTAAGTAGTTCCTCATTTATGCATTATGCAGTCGTATCTCTGTTAGTTCCTGACCCTTCTTTTATTGTCTTCATAGGTTACTATCCTGCTAGATTTGTCTTTAATTTTAGTGATTAGAGACTTATCCCCTAGCATACGCCTCGAGCAATTACTGTTAAGATACTTACTTGAGTCAAGGCGGATATAGAAAGGAATTAATTTTACGTTTTGGGCATCCAAATCATCTTGGGTCCTTTAGTGTTAACATTTAGGAAGGCTTTAGGAACCCATTTCATATTTTTTCCCTTTGTTTACATGTTTAACAGTCAAATTTCTTCTGAGAATTTATTTTGGAGATTTTACTATACCTTTGGCTTTTATGAATGTTGGTAGAGGATAGTTTTTATATGAATTCATTGGAAATTTTTCTTTATGTCTTTTATATCCTATATCTTTTCTTCTGAAGCTAGCTGATTGAAATTTTAGTACATTTTTTAATTCTTTTTTTCCTTTTCTAAATATTTCTAGAGATTTTTTAAGATAGGCTTCTTTTTCTTTTAGTTCAATAACTTCTGCTTCTTTAGTTAATGATTTATCATATTCATCTTTCATGTGATCTATGTTTTCTGTGTCAATCACAGTGTTTTCTTCTAATTCCTTATAACATGTTTTTAATTCCAATTTTATTTCATAATTTTCCTTAGTAAGTTTTGTTACTTGGGTTTTTAAGGATTCACAATTCAAACAATTTTTATCTCTTAAGTTTTGATATTCTATTTTGATATTTTTAATTTCTTTATTGACTAATTTGAATTTGTCGTAGAGTTGCTCTATGACATCTTCTAATGAATAGTATGAATCAGAATCTGAGCTGAGATTAGAATTATGTACCTGATCTTCATCATTGTCTGTCATTAAGGTCAGATTTACTTCTTCCTCTAATTGTGAAGTTGAAGTACAAGATGTGGAATCTTCATCTTCCCATGCAACTGTCATGTCCTTCATTTTGAAATGTCTTCTGAATTTCTTGAGATTTTCTGACTTCTTCCACTCTTTGCACTTTTCTGTTTGCTTTTTAAGTTTAGGACATTCAGCCTTGATATGTCCTAGTTTGTTGCACTCATAGCAGATAACTTTTTTTTCTTGTAGAGATCATTCTTCTTCTTCTTCTGATTTTTGGAGGGTTGTTCCAACTTTTGCAATCTTTTCTTCTTCATAATACATTGCAGCTTTCTAGACAACATTGGTACTTCTTCATATGAGTTATTTAGAGTCTCCTCTTCTTCTTCTAACTCTAGTTGTGATTCTCTGGCTTTTAGAGCACCTATTTTTCTGCTAGTAGAAGCTTCTCCTAGTCTTTGCATGTTGATTTCATGGGCCATAAGTGACCCAATTATTTTTTCCAAGGACATTGTCGCTAGATCATTTACATCTTCAATAGCTGTGACTTTTGCTGTCCAATTGCTTGGAAACGATCTAAGGATCTTCCGCACCATATCACCTGAGTTGTATTCTTTTCCAAGTGCAACTAACCCATTGGTGATATCGGTAAATCTACAGTACATCTGAGAGATAGATTCATTAGGCATCATCCCGAATTGCTCGTATTGTGACACCTGGATGACTATTCTTGTCTCCTTCACTTTGTATGTTCCTTCATAGCTGATCCAGAGCTTTTCCCAGATTTGTTGTGCTATTTTGTAGGCAGAGACTCTGTTGAATTCGTTCCTTAATAGTCCACAGTAGAGATGATATTTTGCCCAGGCATTCAAAGAAGCATTATTTTTATCAGTGGCGGTCCATTCATCTTTTGGACTGGTAATGATACGGTCACCCTCTTCAACTATCATCTAGAGATTGTAGTTCTGACTTTTCAAGAAAAACTCCATTCGACTTTTCCAGTAAGAGTAGTCTAAACGATCGAACAGTGGAGGACGGTTGACAGATTGCCCTTATGTTATCTCAGCCATATAGATCTTTTGCTCTTAGATCGTTAGATCATTTTTATACAAGTGCCTGGGCTCTGATACCACTTGTTGCCTAGTATATAGCTAGACCCAGGAGGTGAATGGGTAATTCTAAATTTAATCGACTTTAGAATATAGCTTAAGAATGCAGCAGAGATATTTGTTGTGTTATATGTTTTGATGATGTCTAACTATGACTTATGAAATATTAGTCTGATCTTGTGCATGCAACTTAGATAAATATGTCAAGGTTAGAATGTATGAAGTGTTCTGAAAAATTTACTAAGTCTCTGATTCTCAGGAAATTCAGTCCACCAGTGCAGTGTCAAGTCGATAGAACAAGGTAACATCAGTCAACCAAATCAATATTCAGTCGACCAGAATAGTCTTAAGTCAATAGACATCAGCAGAAAGGCAAGAGCATGCTGAAGAACTTGAGGTTTGAGACAAGGCACAAGACTATGGAACGAGAAGCTCAAGCTGCCATGCAAACAGCAGCAATTTCGTGTGACAATAAATATTGGATGAAGATGGGCAGACTATGGAAGACAACAATTTACCCACAAAGAAAGAGTCGACAGAGAAAGGTAAAATCAATCAACTAAGCTCTAATTCAGTCAACAGATGTGAAGAAGAGGCAACAGAGGCAACAAGAAAAAACACCAAATTCAACACTTTATCGACCTCAAAGAAAGGTATAGTCAGCAGAGGTCAGAGATTGATTTGGTCTCCATCAAGTCGACAAACATCTTCAGGGCTGCTCAACTCGATTGAAAGGATGTTCGTGTGAGGAACCATTGAGTCAACCTACTAACCAACTAGGTCGACTAATATCGTCTGAGACTGTAACATGTGCATATTTTGAGCGGGCCCTGCAGTCACGTCGTCACTTATTCCCAATGATTGGCACACACCCCTAGGACATGTGGCTCAATTTTTGGAAAGGTCCTAGGTAAGAATATTCCATTTTTTGAAATGTACCAATAAAAATATAGCTAAAAATGGAGAATTATCCATTATGCTCTGCTATAAATATCAACATTCGCCTTGGACAAGACGAGAGATGCCCTGAGCATTTTTGAAGAGCACCTAAGAAGAGGAAAAGACAGGAGAGTATTCCAGCAGTTGGCCTGTGCGATTCTAGTAATAAGATGGAAAATTTGAAAGCAATTTGAGAGAGTTTTTTCTTCCCCAATTCATTGTCTGACAACTGATTAGAGAGGCGGAGCAGTTTTAGATCTGAGTCTAGATCTACATTTACAGCTTCTAGATTTCTATCTGAAGCTACATTTGTGTTTCATCATTTCGATTTGTTGTTTTTCCTTTTGAAACTCTTCTTCTGCCTTTCGTGTGTAGTCGATGTTGTTTCAACATCTTCTGATACCTTATTTTGGGGATTGGAGTGTGCTTGGCTGCTGTGCAGCCGTGTGTGTGGTCGAGGAACCGATTCCTCGAGTCAAGCTGTATGTCGGCGTCTGTAGCGGACTAGCTCCACGTGTGTGTGTGTGTGTTTTCACTTTGGCCAAGAGTGAAATCCTCACCAGGTTGGTGGGGGGTGGACGTAGGTCTGCTAGATAGCAGCCGAACCACCTAAAAATCTTTGAGCAGTGGTGTGCGTGATTGTGTGGTCTAATCAAACTATTCTACCTCCTTCGCAGGTTCAATCATTAGTCTGTGCGCCATCCATTGTTCTACTCATGGTCAAATCGATTTCTGATCTGCAACCAAGTTTAATCTATTCAATCGAATTTAATCGGTTCTGCTACTTTTCTAAATTTTTAATTGGGCTAGTTTTATAAGTGGGGATCTATTCACCCCCCTCTAGATCCACTCATACCACTCATCAATTGGTATCAGAGAGGGTTCCCTAGAGATGTGGTCCGACGACTAGGGGAGAACC
Source organism: Amorphophallus konjac (assembly GCA_022559845.1). NCBI lineage: Eukaryota > Viridiplantae > Streptophyta > Magnoliopsida > Alismatales > Araceae > Amorphophallus > Amorphophallus konjac. The sequence continues at coordinate 413,961,015 of CM040121.1, read as the reverse complement.
GATGGGAACGTCCCTCGCTGCTTTGTAGTTGAGGGTCACTCTATCAATCGACCCCCATTCTTTGATGCGGCAAATTACACATACTGGAAAACCGTATGGAAGTGTTCTTGCGTGCACAGGAACACGAGCTGTGGAGAGTAGTCATCAAAGGATCGTACGAGCTACCTGAAGCTGAAGAAATCTGGACGAGAGAGCAGATCAGATAGTCAACCACTAATTGGGGTGCCATGAACATCATGCAGAGTGCCATCCATCCAACAGAATACTCAAGAGTGTCGACCTTCAAGTCGGCAAAGGAAATGTGGGATCTACTGGAGCTGATCTACGAAGGAACTTCAGAGGTAAGTGTAGATTTTTTTAATCTAAAGAAAGTGAGTGTGTGGGTGAATGAGTATGACTAATGTGGCATCAAATGGAACATGGGGTGAAACAAACGATGCAACAAAATCAACACCCACACACACTACCAAGTCGTGATCGCCACCAAGATAAACAGTGCAAAGAGAAACGCACTACGTACCTCGGAGAAGGAAGTAGATCAAGACACTTGCCAGACCAAGACAACGTTGGTACAGGGTCAAGACAGTCTTCTGACGACCGATGAATGGTGAAGACGGCCGAACGGTAGGCCGCTACCAGAACTGAAGCAGAACACGAGAAGAAGACCCGGGTGTAGGCCTTGGACGGTCTTCAATCGGCCGCAAACTGAGGAGAGATGGGTCTGAGATAGGCCGCTATCTCTAGTAGATGGTCGGAGGTAGACCGCAAAAGCTTCTAGAATCCGAGCAGGGGAACTCGATCCTCCACCCCTTCCGGTCGGCCAAGAGGGATGGGCCTCACGCTGAAACACCTGCTGACCTGAAAGACAACAGAAATGACAAAATAAAATGACCCAAATTAGTTTGTGGAAGTGCAATATCTATAAGCATGAACGACGAATGGAACACATAATTAGAAGGGGAAATACCAGGGGGTTTTGGGTTTTTAACCTCTATGGGGACGGAAAAAAATAGGAGGATGTAAAGATGCTAAGATGCCAGTGAAAAGTGTGGAGAGAAACGAAGAGGAGTAGAGATGAAATGACTAAAAACGTGACCAAAAATGACTTAATCTATGACTCAAAAAACATGACGAAAATGGACTACTCCCTAGACCGAAGGCTTAGAGGACATAAAATGTCTTTCTCCTTGACTGGATTTCGCTCTGGAAGGCGGCAGCACTTCGACACGAACTCCGGAATCTCCCCCCCCCCCTCGGGGGCCATGAGCCAAGGGTTCTATTTATAGACCCTTGAAATCCTAGCTCGAATGGAGGGCTTTTTGGTGGGAATTAGACTTCGATTATTTTGAATAAAATGGAGATAATACTTCCAACCGCCAATAGGATCAAACGGTGCCCTATTTGGCTCAAAATCCGCGGAGAAATCCGTAGATGAAGCAACTAGTTTGACCATGGATAGAGAGAGAAATCGCCCGTCGACGCAGGAATCTCGGCTGATAAAAATGGTCCATCGATAGACCGCCAGGGGCACTGAGCGGTCTATCGTGTGACCGCTATCCACCTGGCCGTTGAAAAATAAAAAATAAGATAAATATGCTCATTTATCCAAAGACCAAGTCAAATCAGGACTCTCAGCATGAAAAATGGTCTTCCAATAGACCGCCACCTTTATGGAACGGTCTACTGTGAAACCGTTATAAAAAACAACAGGTCGACGCAAAAAAAGATAGGTCAACGCAGAGATGGGCCAGGTCAACGCAGGGAAGAGCGAGGTCGACACAGGGAATGAAAAATAGTCATTCAATATACCACCACCTTCCTGAAACGGCCTATCGTGAGACCATTATTAAGGTGGCCGTTTGAGAAGAAAATAACTAAGAGATAAATATGCATACTCAGCCCAAAGACCTGGTCAAACCAAGTTCCATTAAGCCCAAACTCGAGAAAACACGGGAGCAAGCCCAACCAGGGAAAAAATGCCCATAAAATAGATCAAAAAAAAACCATCTAAAAATGGCCCAATGAATAATGGATAACTCAGGGCATTATAAATAAAGGTAAGAAAATAACCTAACTCAAAGGTATAAAATGAGTGTCAACAGATACCCCTCCTTAACATCCTCTTTGTAGGGGAGCGAGCGGAGGTGAAGCGGAAGCAAAATGGAAACATGGAGATGAAGCGAAAGCGCAGCAGAGCGGACTGAAAAGTGGGCGTTAAGATAAATGACACCCGTTCCTAACCAACGAGTGATAGGAATCTTCCAGAAAACTCTGAGCCAGCCACACGGAATGATTGGACCAAAATGACACCAATCTGGAGGAACTAACGAAAAAAAAGACGAAAAGAAAATACGACCAACCTCACCGGGGGGACATAATCCATGAGCCAATGAGGGGATCAGAATAAGCAGTAACGAAAAATAAAAGAAAGCAGACTAAGCTCCTGACAGGGGCTCCCAGCCAACCAACCAAGCAAATGGACCGAAGAAAACCTTCCAACTCTGAATGGAATACTCTTTCTTACCCAAGACCACAGACGCATAATTGTCCATCTTCAACGAGACACTTTGGACAGCTTATGGGTCACGGATGCTCAAAAATGCATATGATGCATGCTTGGCTAAAATAAAAGAAATCATCAAAATGAATGCAAAGAAAGATAAAATAGAAAATACTCGAGAATAATATTGTTAGACTGGATTAATCAGGGTCAGGACACTATCTGCAACCACGGCGTGCAATATAGAACCGTCGTCCCCTAATTTTTTTCAACCTAATGGCCTTACCAATGATTAAACATGTGCACCTAGATCATCATCATTTTTGATAAAGGGGAACATCAGATCTTAGAACACATGAATGACCAGCCAGTTCTCGAGATAATACAACATATATACCATATAGTAATGCATTAAGGGATAAGGGATGCGGAATACTTACCTGACTTACCCGCCGGATTGAGAGCATGGCATGTAGTGTGGCAGGAAAACAATTGTGCAATTCAACATTAGTCTGATACCCAAAATGTAATCATGCATAAAAATTAATCAACCGAGGGCATAAGCATCAATTAATCATAACACAATAGGGCCTTTAAAATAAAACGATTTGAGAATGACCGCTTCAACCACTAAAACGGTCACAAGAAAGATCGCATAGTATAACTAAACGGTCACATGGTTGTCCACCTGAACTCACAAGGACGGCCATGATTTGACCGTTTATAAGATATAAACCGTCAATCGATAGACTACTAAATGACCATCAATTTTCAAAAAAAGAAAACCGACCCTTCTTCTCCCTCATCTTCCCCACTGAGAACGAACACCAACCGACGCCTTCCCCCGTTATCCCCCCCACCGAAAGCCACTTTCCACCGAGAGCTTACCTCCTAGCCCCCCCTCACACGGACACCCCTGGATGAGACTCAAGAAGCGGGTTCTGAGGAGGTTCGTGCACCGAATGGCCGGAGAAGAGGGGAGTGCACCGCCGCCGGTGAACCCACTGGAGGAGATGGCACCGCCATCGGCCACGACAAAGCACGAAGTGCCTCCTACGGCCGGGAGAGCACCCGAGGAAGCAATAATGCCACAAGAGGGGGAAAAAGGAGCGGCGGTGACCGAGAAATCGGCCAGAGGAACCCCATCGGCCGAGGTAGGCCATGATCAAAACCTCCCCCAATTTCAAATTTCTAATGAATGCATGGGGTTTGGACGGGAAAATAGGGGTTACACCAACCCCTAGGGATGATTGTAAGGGCCCCTAGGGCCATTTCCAACGAATGGGGGGATGGGTGAATGCCGTTCACCGTGGCGAACAAGAAACGGTCCTAGTAGGGACCGCTAAGGAAGTAGGACTGTCCGTCCGTGACCGTTAGGTGGCACCGACCTCCAAAGGTTGACAACGGTCTTAACTAGGCCGCCCAGAAACAAAATGGTCTCTAACAGACCGCTAGGTGGAATCGACTTTAAGGGGAGAAGACGGTCTCAACCAGGCCACTAAGAAACAAAATGGTCTCCAACAGACCGCTAGGTAGACATAAACGGTCAAAGGGGGACCGTTTAAACGAAATCAGCGAAAGGCATTATTGGGGGGTGAAAACGGTCTGAGGGTGACCGTTGGGATTGTAGAATGCTCCACAGACGACCGTTAGACAGATAGAAACGGCCCTAGTTTGGCTGCTACTTCAGCAGACCACACTCTTTTTATTATATATATATATATATATATATATGCAATGCATGCTTTATGAAAATGAATGACTGACCTAGAATGTTGAATGTATGTAGGGAAAACGCCGGACACGGATCTCATAGCTATAGGTCCGGGCAGTGTACCTGGCACTGTCGAACTTTCAGAGGGAGAGATTGGCGGCCATGGGATTTGCTGAGTTCCTGGGCATGGAGGTGGTGAGGCTGGACACAGCCCTTCTTTACGCGTTGCACGACCGATGGGACCCAGTCAGCCAGGCGTTCCTATTCCCGTAGGGTCACATGATCCCCAAACTAGAGGACGTGGTGCGCATCACTAGGCTACGAGTGAACGGTGCGTCGGTGAGTGGGAGGACTTTGACGAACTACCTGGAGCTGGCCCAGAGACTGCTGGGATTAAAGCTTCTTCGGCCGGAGCGCCACTCTATGATCCTACCAAGAGCGAGGCTGCAAGAGAGCCTAGGCTTGACCGGAGCTGGGATCGTAGTTGGGGAGCTGCCAGAGCAGCACCTGGGGTGGCTGACGGACAGAGCACGAGAGCGGGTGGCAGCTGGACCAGGACCCGAGGTGGACGTAGTCCTGCGGCGATTCTTGATGTTGTTTTTCGGGAAGCTGTTGTTCGCCACCAGGGAAGACGGAGTGAGCTGTAGGCTCCTGCCCCTACTCGAGGAGGTAGACAGGGTTGGAGAGTATGGGTGGGGTGCAGCTGTGCTAGCCTTCCTCTTCGACACTGTCAGCTCCACCAGTCGGCGTACGATGCTTGGCGGATTCTCCCCACTGCTTCAGGTAAGCATCGACTCCCAAAATGCTTGTTCAATTCATATATGATTTTATGAAATGTTGTATGCTGACGCTTTAATGCATGTGTGGACTTACATGTACCTCCCCGGGCTGGGGAGGGGACAGGAGGTGCATCCAGACCGGGTGCCCATCGCGAGGAGGTGGACAGCGGTTCATGAGGTAGGATCCCTGAGACGCTAGGTGAAGGCGATCTAGGATGACCTTGACACTCTACCCTATGCCTTGGTAAGATCTAAACTTAAAATTCTTCTATTCTTTATGCAACTATATGCTTGGGTGCTAATGCAATTGGCCGCTGTTTTGCAGGTCCGGTGGACACCGTACCAGGGCGAGAGATAGGAGGGCCAGCCATTGGTGGTGGCTGCCCTAGCGTACGCGGGCCGAGACATCTGGCTTCATTGCCTAACTGTCATAGAGCCACTCAATTACCGGCTGATAATGAGAACAGTGGGCGTCTACCAGCCAGAGGTTGAGTTCCTGGTGAGAGAGCGACCGGAGCAGTGCGTGGGATGCCACTCACGCGGACCCGCGATGGAGATAGACTGGATCACCCGGGCAGCAGACCTAATCTAGGACTAGACCAGGCAGGGGCACGTGGTGCACACCAGAGCCACCAGCGATGAGGCCTACCTGACGGCCTACGCCCGATGTTACGGAGACCAGGTCTTCCATGGCGCACGACGATCGGTACGATTCTCAAACTCATGCACTCTAAAATTCTTATGACTACAATGCATTCTAATGATGGACATTCTACATGCAGCTAGACCCCCAGGGACGGATTGCGGAGCTCCAGCGGTTGCTCCACTTCACGGTCCAGAAGTGGGATGAGCTCCAGCGCTCCCTGGACCTCCTAGTAAGCTTCAGCCTTAAATCTAAAATGTAATATTTATGCTTAAATGAGACTGACATGATTCTAAATGCAGCGTGCCAAGGGGGCCCAGCACCAGGCGCTAGACGCACCATCCTCCTCCTCACAGCCACCGACAGATCGGGCCGAGCGAGATGTAGATTTTGCGTGAGCGACAGCGCAAGCCGAGGAGGCCGAGGCCACTCTTGCTGAGAGAGGAAGCAAACCACTATTCCTCCTTTTGATTTCGTGATTAAAACTGCAAGAATGATTTCTGAAATGAATGCATATGCAGGCGAGCGCTGAGTGAGGCTACTCGACAGAGAGAGGAGGCCGAGCGCTTCCGGGAAGAGGTAGAGCACCTGTGTGTAGAGGTGGCAGAGGGAGCACGCCTTCGCGCAGAGATGGAGCGATCCCATGCTGAGATGGCGGAGGTAGAGTGCCTCCTTGCCGAGGCGGCCGAGCTGAGGAGCGGACTGGAGTAGTCCCGGCTGCGGGTGGCCGAGCTGACAAGTGCAGTGGGGGCGTACCATCAGTCCCTCCAGGCGATGAGTCGGCGGTCGGAGCGCAGCAAGACTCAGAGTGGCACGCCCAACAGCGCCTACAGAGATTACTTCAAGGGTTCCTCCGGCCATCGGAGGAACGAGGAGGAGGAGCGATGCCGCTGCCGACAAGAGGAGGGGAGCACCTCCATGGCACCACCAGGAAAGCGCCATGAGGGCTCAGGAGAGAGCGGCGGTCCAGGGGAGGGACAACCCTGATGTGCTTCATGAGATGTATGCATGTATGACTTTAGTGGAATGACATGATTTTTTAACTTTTTCTAGTGAATGCGTGCACACTGACACTAACTAATCCTGACAACGTGGGAGTACAAGAGAGAGTGATGAAAAAGAGAAGGGGAGAGAAACTTAGGTATGGGGTGTTTGAAAAAGAAAACTAAGACAACAGAGAGAAACGGTCATAGCAAGGCTACTAAATGAGCTTTAGCGGTTCCAAGTCAGGCCGCTAAAGACTGAACGAGCCACAATTGGATGGGTGATGAAGACGGTTCACTCAAGACAGGAAGGTAGGAAAGACGGTCCCATTAAGACCGCTTTAAAATGAAGACGGTCTAGCCGAGACCGTTAATCACACAGATGGATAAGAATGTGAGCGGAGATGGAAACGGTCGTTGAAAGACCGCTAAGAATGAATAGCGATCGCTCGATAGACCGCAAGGGCGGAAAGACTATTAACTCCGATCGGGACTCTCTTGGAGAGTCCCAACCCATGGATAAACCTATCCAATCGCGCTAAGAGCGATCCTAACCTTGATTGAGCCTATCCTAACTCGATCCTAGTGGCTGAAGGCTAAGAACTTGGGCTCTATAAGTAGGGGGACTCTCAAATTCGTAACTCACACCAAACCCCTCTTTCTAGCCTTGAAAATCTTAGTGCAACCACCCAAATCAATATGAAAAGGGCTCTTGAGGCTAACACAATGGGGAAGAGCTCCCACAGCGTGCCACAACCAGCTAGGAAGGAGTGTGAGGTGCTACAATGACTGACTTCCATTCCTAATCATTTGAGCACCAATCCCTTGCGAGAGGTAGGCTTTATCAATCACTTTTCAAATTTGTTGAAATTGTTTTCCAAATCCTTATATTGCTCCTCTCTTTCCCCTCTTTTTTCTTTCTTTCTTTTCATAGCTTCTTCCAGGCCCTAGGCATTACTCCAACCTAAAATGGGTGGCTCCTATGGTCCATGAACTTCCACTAGATGTGATCTCCATCCTAAAAGCATGGCACCTCCATCCATTACTTGTCTTGGCTAAAAATTAAAACAAACTCTCACTCGGTTGGCACAACATTTCAGCTCTAGTGGATATATGGCATCCTCAGACCCAGACTTTTGTCTTCCCCTCATTCGAAGCTACTATCCTCCTAGAAGAGGTTGAGACATTGCTAGCCCATCCTAAGTCCATGGTAGGGGATGAGGACTTAGTGTGTCATACAGTTGCCCCTATAGACCCCTCTCTGATCCTAGAGGAATTTCTACCCAACTCAAAGGACATAAGGACCATGATTAAATCTCAACACGTCCACTTGCTTCCCATGTCCCAGTGGGTTATTGCTCATTGCAAAAATAAATATGGGTGGAGTGAGGCCATAGCTAAGGCCACTTCTATCTGTCTGTGCGGGGCCATAATTTTCCCTACCACTGACCACCTTTTAGACATACCAAACTTGAGCATCATTAGTGAGTTGTGGCGAGGGTTGTCCATTTCACAGGCCATCCTTTCTTACCTGTATGAGGGCCTTAGTTCAGCTTCTCTTGGGGGGCCTCTCTTTGGATCCATGATCTTACTTAAATGTTGGATGGGGGTTAGATTGAAGTTCCTACCAAAGGAGGACATTCCTTCTCTCAGTCAGATCTTTGGGAGCCACCCACTCTTCTTTATTGGAGGTGCATTCGGGTTTCCTCAGTAGGTTGAGTGTAGGACTACAGACAGGAAGACTAGAGATGAATGGCGGATCTACCTCAATACTCTACCCCTTGATCGGTTCGTGAAGCACCCAGCCTTTGTTGTTGGTACTACCCTCAGGCTTCCTAGGAGGCTTGGGCTGGACTTGAGGCTTGCGGGGAACACCACTTTAGCGATGTACAGCCCCCACAGGTGCTTTCTACAGATTGGACTCCTACGCATCATGGTTCCAACGCTACCCCACCTACCCACACTACAGGCGAGGAGAATCGGGACGATGGAGGACGAGCAGGTAGTCATGAGTGCTCTGATCATGTGGGAAGTCAGCAGGACCCGTACTCTACTAGCAGAGGTGACAGAGATCCAGGAGAAGTACCAGCTTTACCTGAGAGAGTTACGCGAGATACGACCTCGCGTGGATGCCCGATCGAGGATTGAGTGATTTTCCATGACGTATAGGGATCTATAGCTTGAATTTGATGTTTTTGAGATTGAATAAATGAATGAAAGAATTTTGATTGCATTAGCTACAGACTTGCCTCTCTTTTCTGCACTTGTGTGGTTTGACATAGCTCTCAGGAATAGAAATGGCCTGACAAAGGGCCGCTACAAGAATAAGATGGCCACAATGTGACCGCTAAAACAAGTGAAACGGCCTCCAATCGGCCGCAAACAGGTAGACGTCTGAGCGGACCATTAAGCTTGTGGTAAACACTCCTCAAGAGAAAGAAGCGGTCTGTTGAGGGACCGCTATCAGAGCAAGACGGTCAGTATTTGACCGTTGAGTTCATATAAATGGTCTCTTGTAGACCGCAAAGGTATAGATATCAGAAGGGCATGTGTGTTTGGACTCCGGGTAAACAACGGCTTACCAAATGACCGCGAGAATATGAAACGGTCAGGAAGTGACCGCTAATTGAATGTAGACGGTCCTAATAAGACCGCAAACAAGTAGATATGAGAGGAGTCTATGGGCTTTGTAGTTTGGGCCTTGCGGACCTGTCCCTGCACACACTAAACAAAGAAACATGTTAAATCTGTTCTAGGCTTAACCCCTTGTCCAGGGCAAGCCCGATGTGACACCAATTCTTCAAGTTTGGTCAAGTGGTTAAGCCCTATTAAATAGGTAAAAATAACATAAGAAAATGAAAATACAATGCATGCAATGAAATGCAGGAGAAATGCGTGGTGGTTTTGAAAACATTTGATTTTTCTTCTTCTTTTTTTTGATTTTTTTTGATTTTTTTTGATTTTTTTAGTTTTAAAATTTTTTGATTTTTTTATCTTTTGAAGATATTTGATTTTTTTATCTTTTGAAGATATTTGATTTTTTTTGTCTTTTGAAAATATTTGATTTTTTTTATCTTTTGAAGCCTAACTCAAACTAGGCAGCGAGGATCTCAACCCCTGTCATTAGAAATTTTCTAAAAATACAGCGTGCACTCAAGATGACAACCCCTTAGCCAGGGGTCCTGTTTGCATAACGATGCCTCTCCCAAGGCCATACCCAGGGTAGGACCTAGTCTTTAGGGAAAAAATGGAAGAATATTGGGGATAAGCCTTGCATTGGGAAGGGGGATATCAGGACTCAACTTCCTTCCAGGGCACTACCCCTCAAAGTGTCAGTTTGTTGCGCCGGGGCTTTGTGTCTTTGATGTTATAATTTTGCTTTAGATTTTTATTGATTTTGATACACACATGATGCTGCACAACCCTTCACTGTTCTACGCAAATCTCGACACTTGTCTTAGGAGAAGCAGACCTGGTTACTAGGATCAGGGGCATTTTTCATGGTGTTTTTTTTTTCTTTTTTCTCTTCTTTTTTCTTTTTTGAAGACTGCCCCTATTTGAAACTGCTCTCATATTGGGGATTGGCTATGTTGGTTATTCCATCCGTCAATCTCTTGCCCCTACGTTTGGCCGAAATAGGAAAAGCAAGGACTTTCACCTCCCCCGAGCATGGCCGAAGGAGAAATGGTTTTTCGCAAAAAAGAAGACCCTGACCAAAGGTGCCATGTAGTGTGTCAGTGTTGTGCTAAAGAATCCTCTCTAGTGATTAAAGGAAGGATGCCTTGCCACCCAATTATCGTTAGCCATACTTTTTAAGGATAAAAGCGCTTAAGATATAGCCCATTCCACGCGTGAGACAATTCCTCACCCTCAGCGTTAATTAGGTGATATGCATTCCCAGGATAGACCTCCTTGACTACGAATGGGCCCTCCCAGTTAGGTTACAGCTTAGACCTGGGACCACCTGCTCTAATAAATTTGTGCTTCAACACCATATTACCAACTTGGAATTTACGTTCAATGACCTTCTTTTGAAAATGACACGAAACTCGGTTTTGATATACAGAGACATGATTGGCCGCATTAAGCCTCTTCTCGTCCAAGAGTTCCAGCTGGTTTAGCAACGCCTCTCGACGCTCATCGAGATTAAGTTCCTTATCAAGCTGTACTCTTAGGGAAGGGATCAAAATCTCATACGGAAGTACTGCCTCCATCCCATAAGTGAGAGCAAAAGGATTTTGCCCCGTCAGAGTACGGACGGAGGTGCGATAATGTAGCACCCCGTATAAAAATTATATATATATACATATATTTATTAATAATATTTCTAAAATAAAAAAAATATTAGATAAACTCTAGAGGAAGCTTAAGTAAGAAGTTGGAACACGAAGTTATCATATGTAAAGATTATTCACTTAATAAGTGGCTTCCTAGTGTAGTTGATTAAGTAACTTGTCTTTCAACCCAATGACCTAGGTTCAAATCCTAGCATTCACCATTTACCTTTTGTGCCAATTAATTATACATTATAAGCTAGCAACGTACAGACTTGGAAGTGCAACGAAGGAAAAGATGCCAATGTACAGACTTTGGCAAAGCAGCGATGTACAGACTTGCACAGTTCCAGCTAGATGATGTATAGACTTTACCCAATAGTCCAATGTACAGACTTCGTCTCGTGAAAGCTACAGGGACGTATAGACTTGTTAAAATAAGACGCTAAGTGAGACGGTGCTGCAATGTATAGACTTTGAGTTGCAGCAAATGGCCAATGTATAGACTTTGAGCTGCGATGTATAGACTTTGAGAGGGAGAGGATGTACATACTTGTGATGTACAAACTTTGTGAATAGACTAGCAATAGCCAATGTATAGACTTTGTGATGTACAGACTTTGAGAGGAAGTGATGTACAGACTTTGAGAGGAAGCCAATGTATAGACTTTGAGAGGAAGCCAGTGTACAGACTTGTGATGTACAAACTTTGTGAATAGGCTAGCAATAGCAATGTACAGACTTTGTGATGTGCAGACTTTGAGGGGAAGCCAATGTATAGACTTTGAGAGGGAGAGAATGTACAGACTTTGAGAAAGCCTGTATAGACTTTGAGGATGTACAGACTTTGAAAGTGTGCACATTGAAGAGGGATCGTGTATGAATGTGGGAGACAGACTTTACGATCTGGGCCATGGATTGGCTGTCCAAACATTATCCCTTATCTCTCCAGCCTGTACAAGCTGTAAACCCCATTATTCCAGATCTTGCCCCCCTATCCGGTCATACCATACCCTATAACATACCCTTTGCTACCCCCATTCTAGGTTAGTTAAGGTTGGGGCAAAGCTCTGCAGGGATTACACAGTCACCTAGAAGGGTTCTGCTACTGCTAGAGATCTTCCAACAAGGTAGGTGTTCTCAACTTTTAACTAAACTAGTAGCTAATCTAGGATGATTAGTCTAGGCATTTAGTCTTAGGCTCATTTCCATGCGATATTCAGTGTTTATAAAGCATGTGTTAGCTTAAAATCTAGGACGATTAGCATGTATTAGCTTCATACCTACGATAATTAGCATGTATTAGCCTTATATCCAGAATAATTAGCAAGTATTAGTAAGTATTAGTCTCATACCTAGAATAATTAGCATGTGTTAGCTTAAATCTAGGACGATTAGCATGTATTAGCTAATATCTATATTTGATATAGTTCATGCTTTGGTAAAGGGCCTGTCATTATGTCAATTTCTGTGTGTTGTGCCCCTTGTGCTTTGTTGATGATGTGGTGTTTTAATGATAGCAACATAATTGAGTCACCACTTTGTCTTGAATATGTCTGATCTATTCTGTGGGAGATTGCATGAGTGTGCCATGTCTGAATTGTGAAGAATGCCTGTGATAAATTGGTTTGTGCTTGATTTCTGCTCTGTGCATTGCTTCACTGCTGATAATGTTCATGTTGTAGTTCATCAAGTCTATACATCCGTCTCACTGTTCACATGCATCAAGTATGTACAGCGTCCATCTCATGTCATATGTGTTTACTTCATTCAGAACTTGGTACACAAAACAGTTTAACTGTGAGCATGTCATAGATTATACACTCACCATGTCTGCATGTCTGCATGTCTGTCTTTCATTAATATGGGTTCTCTGCAATGAGTGCGTTGACGAAGTTGGAGATTGGGTTGACGCATTGGCTGTCTGTTCACTAGCTGCGTTGACGCAGTGGATCAGCTGGGTTGACGCCATGCTGCTTTGTCTACTTTTTGTTGCTCATTAAGTCTTAAAGTCTGTACAGGGTAGTTCATGCATCACTCTCTTTGCCAAGTGTATACATCGGTCAGCATTGCATCTTGTTCGCGAAGTCCATACATTGGGCCATTCATCAAAGTCCATACATTGCATAATGTCTGTCAAACCAATACATTGCACTGTAGATGCATCGAAGGAAAGTATGCACATTGGTCAGTTCATATGAAGTCTGTACATTGGAAGTGTGTACAGTGTTCAGTTGCCTTCTCATAAAGTCTGTACATCGCCTTCAGACTTTCAATTGTTGAGTCTTTACATGTTTTGAGGTTGACAACACTATGAGCTTTAGTGTCGTTATTTGTTCCATCGCGTGCTGAACACTGCAGCACCTCGTGCTGCTTTCTGTGCCACCTCGTGTCGCTCCATCTGTGTCACCCCTATGTCTTCGAGTCTTCTGTATTCGTGTTGTTTCTTCCAAGACCCCGTGTCTTTCTTGCTTTGTGATTACACTTCGTGCTGTGTTTATGTCTTCGTGTTATTTTTATGTTTGAGTCTTCATGTTATTTCTGTATTCGTGTCTTCGTGTTGTTTTTATGTTTTCGTGTTATTTTTGTGTTTGAGTCTTCATGTTATTTCTGTATTCGTGTCTTCGTGCTGTTTTTATGTCTTCGTGTTATTTTTGTGTTTGAGTCTTCATGTTATTTCTGTATTCGTGTCTTAGTGTTGTTTTTATGTCTTCGTGTTATTTTTGTGTTTGAGTCTTCATGTTATTTCAGTATTCGTGTCTTCGTGTTGTTTTTATGTCTTCGTGTTATTTTTGTGTTTGAGTCTTCATGTTAATTCTGTGTTTATGTCTTCATGTTACTTCTTTCTATCTTCGTCCAGGTTTCCTCTGATCGCGTGTTTTACTACCGTTTTACCTCGTGCCGTTCTCTCTTACCTCGTGCTGTTCTCATCTGACTTTGTGTCATTATCTTTGTAGTGTTAGCTTTGATACTGTATGTACCTCGTATCGTTCTCTGTTTATCTCGTGCTGTAGTCACCTTATGTACCTCGTGTCATTTTCAGTATAGTGCACCTTTTGCTGTTCTAATGTCTATACATTCATTTCTAAGTTCAAGTCTACACACTTGTTATCACATCTTAAGTCTATACACTCGTGGCTAGCTGTTCAAGTCAATACACTCGTTGGCTAAGTCTTCAAAGTCTATACATTCTATCCTTCTGATTAATCTCCTATGACTGTGTGACAGGTACTGTTCGTGGAGCCCATGTAGAGTGGGGCACGTGATACGAGGCTGGCATCTGGCACGTGATCTGAGATGCAGAGGAGCCTCCACATGGACTGAAGCATTTTGGGCGGGAATCGTGAAGAGCACACGCCGCCCTAATCTGCTGCTGCTATATATATGTGTGTCTTCTTCCTCTGAACGAAGGGAGGGTAGAGAGAGCGACTGAAGTAGAAGCAGCCAGAGCTAAGAGAAGAAGTGCAGAAGAGAAAGAAGAGATAGAGAAAGCTGAGAGCTAGATCGAGAGAGCAGAAGAAGAAAAAGAAAGAGAGACAGTGAGAAAGAGAGAGTGAGAAGAAGGAGAAGGCAGAAGCAGTAAGAAGAAGAAGAAGAAGAAGTAAGAAAGAAGAAGAAGAAGAAGAAGAAAAGAGAGTTCGTGCTGGGAGAAAGAAAGAAGTAGTAGAAGAAGTTCCTACTGGACCGTGGATCAAATCCAGGCCAGCCAGCTCCTGCGAGAGCCACATTTATTTTTATCTTTTCAGCTTTCTGTTGCTGGGTTTTGTTTTTCTTTTGAACTATTCACCTGCTGTATTTCTGATTCTCTGTAGAGAGGTCGGGGTCTCTCCTGTTGGTTCAGGAGAAGGGAGATTGCTATCTCCGGTTGCAAGTAGCTGGGTGCTACTTGTGGGTTCCCTCTGATTAGAGGAAGGGAGGCTCATCCTCCAGTTATGGGCTTGTAGGTTTCAAGTCCAGGTGTCCCTCCGGTTGGGAGGAAGAGAGGTCCGAGACCTCTGGTTTGCAGGTGACTTAATGTCACTTGTGCTTCCCTCTGGGGTTCATAGGAAGAGAGACTTGGGTCTCTAGGTTCCCCTCCGGTTTGGAGGAAGGGAGGTTTGGTCCTCCGGTTCTGGGCTTGTGGGCAGCAAGTCCAGGGGTTCCCTCCGGGTCTGGAGGAAGAGAGACCGTGTGTCTCTGGTTTCCAAGTTGCTGGGAGTCACTTGGGGTGTCCCTCCGGTTGGGAGGAAGAGGGGAGGTTGTTCCCCTGGTCAAGCTGTTTGGCAGCATATGTTGCAGACTGAGTCTGCTGTGCTAGTGTTACTAGTGGAAGCCTCACTCCGGTTGGGAGTGAGGGGTGGATGTAGGTCTGTTGACCGAACCACCTAAAATCATCGTGCAGTGGTTTGTTTGATCACCTGCTTCCGCTAGATGCATGCTAGGACCGTGATTTAATTGATTATCCACATCCTAGAATTTAATTGAGTTTGCATATCTTGTTTGATCAATTGTCCACTAGTCTAGTTGTTATCATCTCATGCGAATTTTAAATTTGGTAGAATTCTTTGATCGATCCATTCACCCCCCCCTCTGGATCAGTGTTTATCAATCGTACCTAGTTAACAGTTGGTATCAGAGCGGTGTCCGCATACAAGGTCCAGCGACCTGCAGATTCGATCTTGTTGTCTTAGGTGCTAATTTGTTTTTAGTGCATAATTGTTCATGTTGCCTTGAACTTACTCGCTATTTGTTTTTCAATGGCTTTACCACCCGTCTTTAGTGGTTCTGGTTTCAGTCAGTGGTACACTGCTTTACATACTTACGTAAATTCTGCTGATCCTGATTTGTGGAAATTAATTTCACAAGGTCCTCACACCTTACCAACGAAAGTGTCCAAATGGACCGACAGACACAGATCAAAGGATGGAGAAAATCAGAAAGCCTTTAACCTGTTGAGAGCAGCTACTGACAGAGCCTTATGGTCTTGTCTTCATAATTGCAGCTCAGCAAAGGACATCCTGGATAGGCTGAAGTAATTTCACAGGGTAAACGAGGACAACTGCATGATGGCTAACAGAAGTAATCCAATTGGCAGCAATCAAGGCAGCAGTCAGACTGAAGATGATGATGATGAGGTAAATCTCTTCGAGAGTTTTTCTCTAGAAGATTGGGAGAATGCATATGCTGAATTATTTGAATCTCGTGAACTGTTAAGAAAATAGTATAAAAAATTGAAGAAGGGTACTGGTTTAGATAGTTCAAGTTCTCCTTGTAGAAAGTGTGTTGAATTGAAAAATATTCATGCTGCCTGTATGTCTGATTCTCTAATGTTGAAGAAAAAATTTCTTTATTGAAAACTGAGAATCAAGATCATGTGAAAGAAATCTCTGAACTTGAAAAGAAGCTTAGTCTAGCTAGTCATGATTCTGTTCAGAGCAAGGACTTGCTGAAAGAAATTGAATGTGTTAAGTCTGAATTAAACAAGCTGAAATCTGAAAATGATTCTCTTAAAGAGTTCTCCAATAAAAATGATGAAAAATCAGAGAAACTTAGACAGGAGAACAAATTGCTGATTGAAAAGCTTAATGCCATAAAATCTGTAAACATAGAATTACAGAAAGATTCTGAAAAACAACAGGAAATGTTTCATGAATGTCAGTCTCTCTCAGATGAATGGGTGGTTGGTGCTGATCTCCTAGAGCAGAATGGTAAACTGTAAGAGGAAATCAATGAGTTGAAACATCTAAACACCCAGTTGACAGATAGGTTAATAACAATGGAAAAAGGCAAGTGTGTGAGTGTGGATAATTCTGATAGGTTGATGAATGCTGAACAAGAAATTGAGAGTCTGAAAACCATCAACTTAATGTTAAATGAAAATGTCAGTTGTAGTGAACGAAAAATAGCTGGGTATGAGCTTACTATCACATCCCTTCAACAAGAAGTTGATGATCTTTATAAGCCCCTATCTGAAGCTGACAATGAAACAAAACTAAAACAGGAAGTTGAAAACCTCCAGAGAGTGAATGATGGCTTGCATCAACAAGTCATTTCCTGTGAAACAGATCTGTCCAAATATGAAGCTAAAATTGCTGATTTGAATTTTGAGATTAAAGATTTGAAAAATTCTCTATCAAAATTTGTCAAAGGTAAGGACAATCTGAATAAGCTTCTTGGAAAGAGTGATAACTTTGAGAGAAAGGGACTGGGCTATAGTCCGACAAATAAAAGGAGTAATGGGAATGAAACATCTACTATTTTTGTCAAAGCCACCAATCAGAACACAACCTCTGCTCCTTCTGTCTTCAAATTCACTGCACAAAAATCCACTGTGAAATACAAAACTGTGGAACAAAATCAAAAATTGAAAAAGGGTGAAACTTCACAGAAGAAGGATAAAGACACTCCTGCTACTATAAAGAAGGCTACACACAATTCACATGATCTCTCACACACTCACATTAAAAAGGGTTCATGTTATTATTGTGGGAAGCATGGTCATCTCATGAGTGAATGTTTTATCATGAAAGAAGACAATAAACAGCATGCCAAGTTCCCCATTCATGTTCATGGTCCATATATCTAACCACAATCCTAGTCAGCACATTGTGTGCTTCAACTGCAATAAGCTTGGGCACAAGGCTGTTGAGTGCTGGTTTAGATCTACTTGGGGTAAAAATGTTTTTCATAGAAGAAATTCTTTTGCTTGCTCCCACTGTGGGAAAAAGGGGCACACAGTCAAGGACTGTTGGTATGTTCAAAAGAACTATGTTAAACCCCATTTTGTCAAATTCCCTGCAAAATCTTTTGTCAAAATTTCATGCTATAACTGTGGGAAGCCAGGTCATAAATCTGCCGAATGTTGGATGGTTAAGAACAAGCATCAAACTGCTCACGCATATAACAGAAAATCTTATGAACATATTTATAAACATCACCCTGCTGTTAATATGCATCATAAGAATCAAACACCAGCCATTTCATGTAGATACTGTGGAAAATTTGGACATTCTATGGATGACTGCTCACTGATGAAATTTGATGATAATGTTGCTATGAAAATGTTTAGAAAACCTGTCAGGGCTAACGCAGGACCCAAAGCTGCTTGGATCCCTGCAGGATCAAGATGATCAATTACTTTGCAGGTGTGCCTTGGAGGGAGAAATAAAAGGGGTTAACCAAGGCACTCAAAAAGGAAAACCCCAGGACTCAATTCAGGTCAGTTCTGAAATCTGTTTCAATTTCATTATCTGAAATTATTGTTTTGCTTGGTTGATTTTTGATGTTCTTCTCATGTTGTTGTTTGCACTAAATAAATGAGATTGCTTTGCACTGCATATGTCATTTGCATGACCATCATGGTATATGAAATGGAACATTGCTGGAGGGCAGTTGGAGTGTGTCCGGATGCTACTGCCATGTGTGAGGTGGTCCTTGGACCAAGTCCTCTGCTCAGTACCATGGGTCAAGTCAAATAGAGCAGTGTATTACGTATCATGTTGATCTGTTGGTGCTGAACTGAAGTTTTCTGAAATATGAATTGAACAATCATGCTTATAGTAATTCTCATCTGTCTAACTTGCATAAACTGCATCAATTCAGGGGGAGCTTGTTGAGTCTTATGTGAGTCACTACATATAGTCAAGGGGGAGCTTTATTATATTGTTGTCACTATGTGAAATTCACATTCTACACTCTTTCAAATCATCAATTGACTATTTTGAGTTCATACCTTCTTGAATCTGAAAATTTGGCTGCTAATCCTCTATCTGTTGAAGAAGGAGTGTCTCATTTTGTCTGACTGAAATGACTTTAAACCTGTATTGAGTGATTGACTCTGCTAGTGGTTTTAAACCTTATTCTCTCTTGCTGATTGACTCTTCCACCAGCCTGTACCCTTCCTTCCTATACCTCTTAGCTGGTGTGACTATGTTGGCTGCATTATTGAGTTGTTGGTCAGCTAAATTTATTATTCTGATCTGAGGCACTTAAGCTGCATTTCATGCAATTCAGTCTGAGATTTTGGTAGAAACTCCTGTCTTATGGGTTTAAGAATTATCACTGAATCAGACCGATATAAGATTAATGTATTCTCTACCTTGTAATTAAACGAATTGAATATATCTGTTGATAAGGTTTAATAAACTTTAACCTCTTGTGTCATGAAATCCTTAAAGTCTCTCATCTGATATTTGAAAATTTAAAATCTAGGCTACTTTGGTAGAGATACATAGAGTGAGTGTTGTGGTTAAACATTAACTTGAAAAAGTTGACTAAATGGAAAAATTATGAATTCAGAGCAATGACTCGGTCACTGAGAAACTGAGTTCCTTATCAATGAAATAAAGTAACTCATGTCATGAGGTGCCACAGTTATCTCAGATAAAAATTTAGTGAAACAAAACCTGACAGAGCAATAGCTTATTTGTGTTGAGTAGCTGGGGAGTCTGGCCTCTGATAAAGGTGTCTTCTCATGTAAAAAGACACTCATATTGCTAACTCTGCTCTCAAAGTGAGAGGCAATGCCAGTTATCACACTGAGTAACTGGGTCACTTCAACTAAGACTTGTTGTGCCTCATGTAAAAAGGTGTTGATCAACTTAAATTGCTCAGGAAAAAATATAATGTGTTTCAAATAAATTTATCTTGAAAAAATCTGTCAACTCATGTTCTTGAAAAAGTGTTCAACTTCAGTACTAACTTGTGTATCTTTCAAAGGTGCAATTGAGATCATATGTGTAAGATAAAAGATGATTGTTTTTGAGTGTTTTTCTGACTATTTGGTTCACTTTTATTAAAACTTAGATTCAGATATGAGCATTGAATTTAATTTGACAAAGTTGGTATACATCAAAATTAAATCAGATTGGTTAAGTTGCCACTTTATAACTCCTTATGATAGAAGAGTCTACATCTTTTAAGACTTATTGAAGTGATGTATGCATTCAAATCCCTCATGATCAGATTCTTGCATGATCAACAAAGTGAACTTCTCTCTTATCAGTTGACTGATTCCATCTGTATTTTTCTGACCATACAAATGTGAGGTGCCACTCCCATTATTACCTTGTTCACTTGCAGCCCTCTGAACTTCAGAATCCTTATGGTGGTGGATTTCAGATTGATTCCTGAAATGCATTTCTCTCCACACTGTTGGAATCTTCCATCTTGTTCTGCAATAAGTTCTGATTCTATGGTATTTTCACCAGAATTCAGATTCTTTGTAATGGCTGATTTCAGATTGATTTATTGGATAACCAGAGTCCATTCTTGTGCTTCAGGGGGAGTTATGGTTTATTTACATCTAAGGGGAGAGTAGTCAATCATGCATGTTGATAATGGGAGAGCTGTTTCATTGTCATAAGGGAGATCTTCATTTTTAAGAACCATGACTCATTCTCTACTTTTATGTGCTGTCTCTCTGTGCTGCATTTATGTGCTACATTTGACTATCAAACCATTTCCTTTTTTTTTGATTATGTCAAAGGGGGAGAATAGTTTGATGAGTCAGTGTGACTCATTATGTTGCCATCATCAAAAAGGGGGAGATTGTTGTGCCCCTTGTGCTTTATTGATGATGTGGTGTTTTAATGATAGCAACATAATTGAGTCACCACTTTGTCTTGAATATGTCTGATCTATTCTGTGGGAGATTACATGAGTGTGCCATGTCTGAATTGTGAAGAATGCCTGTGATAAATTGGTTTGTGCTTGATTTCTGTTCTGTGCATTGCTTCTCTGCTGATAATGTTCATGTTGTAGTTCATCAAGTCTATACATCCGTCTCACTGTTCACATGCATCAAGTATGTACAGCGTCCATCTCATGTCATATGTGTTTACTTCATTCAGAACTTGGTACACAAAACAGTTTAACTGTGAGCATGGCATAGATTATACACTCACCATGTCTGCATGTCTGCATGTCTGTCTTTCATTAATATGGGTTCTCTGCAATGAGTGCGTTGACGAAGTTGGAGATTGGGTTGACGCATTGGCTGTCTGTTCACTAGCTGCGTTGACGCAGTGGATCAGCTGGGTTGACGCCATGCTGCTTTGTCTACTTTTTGTTGCTCATTAAGTCTTAAAGTCTGTACAGGGTAGTTCATGCATCACTCTCTTTGCCAAGTGTATACATCGGTCAGCATTGCATCTTGTTCGTGAAGTCCATACATTGGGCCATTCATCAAAGTCCATACATTGCATAATGTCTGTCAAACCAATACATTGCACTGTAGATGCATCGAAGGAAAGTATGCACATTGGTCTGTTCATATGAAGTCTATACATTGGAAGTGTGTACAGTGTTCAGTTGCCTTCTCATAAAGTCTGTACATCGCCTTCAGACTTTCAATTGTTGAGTCTTTACATGTTTTGAGGTTGACAACACTATGAGCTTTAGTGTCGTTATTTGTTCCATCGCGTGCTGAACACTACAGCACCTCGTGCTGCTTTCTGTGCCACCTCGTGTCGCTCCATCTGTGTCACCCCTATGTCTTCGAGTCTTCTGTATTCGTGTTGTTTCTTCCAAGACCCCGTTTCTTTCTTGCTTTGTGATTACACTTCGTGCTGTGTTTATGTCTTCGTGTTATTTTTATGTTTGAGTCTTCATGTTATTTCTGTATTCGTGTCTTCGTGTTGTTTTTATGTTTTCGTGTTATTTTTGTGTTTGAGTCTTCATGTTATTTCTGTATTCGTGTCTTCGTGTTGTTTTTATGTCTTCGTGTTATTTTTGTGTTTGAGTCTTCATGTTATTTCTGTATTCGTGTCTTAGTGTTGTTTTTATGTCTTCGTGTTATTTTTGTGTTTGAGTCTTCATGTTATTTCAGTATTCATGTCTTCGTGTTATTTTTATGTCTTCGTGTTATTTTTGTGTTTGAGTCTTCATGTTAATTCTGTGTTTATGTCTTTATGTTACTTCTTTCTATCTTCGTCTAGGTTTCCTCTGATCGCGTGTTTTACTACCGTTTTACCTCGTGTCGTTCTCTCTTACCTCGTGCTGTTCTCATCTGACTTTGTCTCGTTATCTTTGTAGTGTTAGCTTTGATACTGTATGTACCTCGTGTCGTTCTCTGTTTATCTCGTGCTGTAGTCACCTTATGTACCTCGTGTCATTTTCAGTATAGTGCACCTTTTGCTGTTCTAATGTCTATACATTCATTTCTAAGTTCAAGTCTACACGGTTGTTATCACATCTTAAGTCTATACACTCGTGGCTAGCTGTTCAAGTAAATACACTCGTTGGCTAAGTCTTCAAAGTCTATACATTCTATCCTTCTGATTAATCTCCTATGACTGTGTGACAGGTACTGTTCGTGGAGCCCATGCAGAGTGGGGCACGTGATATGAGGCTGGCATCTGGCACGTGATCCGAGATGCAGAGGAGCCTCCACGTGGACTGAAGCATTTTAGGCGGGAATCGTGAAGAGCACACGCCGCCCTAATCTGCTGTTGCTATATATATGTGCGTCTTCTTCCTCTGAACGAAGGGAGGGTAGAGAGAGCGACTGAAGTAGAAGCAGCCAGAGCTAAGAGAAGAAGTGTAGAAGAGAAAGAAGAGATAGAGAAAGCTGAGAGCTAGATCGAGAGAGCAGAAGAAGAAAAAGAAAGAGAGACAGTGAGAAAGAGAGAGTGAGAAGAAGGAGAAGGCAGAAGCAGTATGAAGAAGAAGAAGTAAGAAAGAAGAAGAAGAAGAAGAAGAAAAGAGAGTTCGTGCTGGGAGAAAGAAAGAAGTAGTAGAAGAAGTTCCTGCTGGACCATGGATCAAATCCAGGCCAGCCAGCTCCTGCGAGAGCCACATTTATTTTTATATTTTTAGCTTTCTGTTGCTGGGTTTTATTTTTCTTTTGAACTATTCACCTGCTGTATTTCTGATTCTCTGTAGAGAGGTCGGGGTCTCTCCTGTTGGTTCAGGAGAAGGGAGATTGCTATCTCCGGTTGCAAGTAGCTGGGTGCTACCTGTGGGTTGCCTCTGGTTAGAGGAAGGGAGGCTCGTCCTCCGGTTCTGGGCTTGTAGGTTTCAAGTCCAGGTGTCCCTCAGGTTGGGAGGAAGAGAGGTCCGAGACCTCTAGTTTGCAGGTGACTTAATGTCACTTGTGCTTCCCTCTGGGGTTCAGAGGAAGAGAGACTTGGGTCTCTAGGTTCCCCTCCGGTTTGGAGGAAGGGAGGTTTGGTCCTCCGGTTCTGGGCTTGTGGGCAGCAAGTCCAGGGGTTCCCTCCGGGTCTGGAGGAAGAGAGACCGTGTGTCTCTGGTTTCCAAGTGGCTGGGAGTCACTTGGGGTGTCCCTCCGGTTGGGAGGAAGAGGGGAGGTTGTTCCCTTGGTCAAGCTGTTTGGCAGTATTTGTTGCAGACTGAGTCTGCTGTGCTAGTGTTACTAGTGGAAGCCTCACTCCGGTTGGGAGTGAGGGGTGGATGTAGGTCTGTTGACCGAACCACCTAAAATCATAATGCAGTGGTTTGTTTGATCGCCTGCTTCCGCTAGATGCATGCTAGGACCGTGATTTAATTGATTATCTACATCCTAGAATTTAATTGAGTTTGCATATCTTGTTTGATCAATTGTCCACTGATCTAGTTGTTATCATCTCAT
Source organism: Amorphophallus konjac (assembly GCA_022559845.1). NCBI lineage: Eukaryota > Viridiplantae > Streptophyta > Magnoliopsida > Alismatales > Araceae > Amorphophallus > Amorphophallus konjac. The sequence goes on along the minus strand of CM040121.1, from coordinate 413,937,554 downwards.
GCGAATTTTAAATTGGGTAGAATTCTTTGATCGATCCATTCACCCCCCCTCTGGATCAGTGTTTATCAATCGTACCTAGTTAACACTATGAAACTGAAACCACCATGTTAAAAATGTTATATTAGAGAAACTAAAACCTGAAAATAGTGAAAGAAGAAATTGTAGCCAAGAGGATGAAAAACGTGGAAAAAGACCAAGTTGAAAAAGACCAAGTTGAAAGCACAATGAAATTATATTGAAAATAGGGGGTTCTAAGAAGGAGACTAACGAAAAATCTAGAGAGAATGAGAATATGTGAAAGAAGAGACAGTTATAGATTGGAGGGTTAGGAAGAAGTCTTATGAAGAGTGCAGAGAGAGAAAATGAGAGGAAGAATGTGAAAAATGTGAAAAACCGAGATCTATTGGCGCAGCTGAACAGTGACTGAGTAGAAAATAGAACCGTAGAAAATTAATTATAACTTAAAAACTAAGAAGAATTGGAGGAAGTGGTAGAAGAAGAAAATCTATATCTACAAGAGAAGAAGAACTTTTGTGAAGAACTCAGAGAGAAAAGTGTTAGAGTGTGGAGTCGGAACTCTTTTGTTTGTGCGCCTCTGCACGGGATCACACTCTACCTCAGGAGCGCATCCACTGCTCCAGGGGAGCATTCACAGCATCAGGGAAGCATGGCGAGCTTATGCCATCTCCAGGGGAGCATTCGCTGCTCCAGGGGAGCAATTGCTGCCCCAGGGGAGCATCCACTGCTCCAGGGAAGCATCCTTCAATGCTAGGGGAGCAATCGCTGCTCCAGGGGAGCATATGCTGTCTGGGTTCTAGCAGGGAAGCACATGCTGTCTCTGGGGAGCATTCGCTGCTCCAGGGGAGCATCCTCAATGTCAGTGGAGCATGCATTACGGGCTCAAGGCATTTTGATGTCACTTGGAGCAGGCTGACCTGCATGAAGAAGTGTCGACACTTGTCTTGGCAACGCATTAACTTGACTGATGGTGGGGGAGCATCTGCAGTCGCTGGAGGGCATACTCAGTCCCAGGAGAGCATCCAGGGGGACAGGCGAGCATGCGCGTCTGATGTATCCCGGAAGAGGATTTCTATTGATCAGGGGTATTATTATCCTTAATGCCCTGACTTATGACGCCCTAATCTCCTAGTATAAAAGGATGGGCTCTCTCCTTGTATTGTAACCAGTCTGTGATTATCTTAGTGGAATCCTGCTGTGGCCGTGGACGTAGGAAGGCATCTTGCCTCCGAACCACGTAAAAAAATCCCTCTGTGTTCTTGTGTGATTCTTCTTCTCTCCTTCTTCCTCCTCTGCTGGTTGTCCTCCTCGTCTGGGTACTCCATATCCCTAACAAAAAGAGGATTGGAAGGGCATGAAAACTAGGGAACAAAAGAAGGTATCAACACGGATGAACAGTAATGTGCCAGGACAGTAAGTAAAAAAATATGTAATAACTTGAAAACGGAGAGGAATTAGAGAAAAATGTTGAAGAAGAAAATGTAAAGCACTTAAGGATGAACAAGTTTGCAGAAGACATGAAATTGAAATGAAGATCCGAAAAGTATGAAAAGGACTAAGAGAGACTAAATCTCAAGAACTTACATGAATAACAACATAAACATACAAACCCAAGACCCCTCTCAATTGCATGTTTAGCAAATAGATATAAAGTATATACGGCATCTCTCTTATCTAGTTTTTTTTTTCGTGTGTCAAACGTTACTGATTTCCACTCCTAGTTCATCCCTACACATCAATGCGCCCTTGGATTCCATTCCATAATTCCGACTTATATATTATACGGGTCAAACCTTGAAATTCCATATTGGCTATAAATGAGAGTGGATGTCAACAAACATGATTAATGCTGTGCATATAGGGCCCGGTCTGATCCTGGGAGGAGCACCCGAAAGTACTTGTGCCCATGGGAGTTTATTGACCACGGTGTTTGGCATTGCACCGGAATACTTGCTTGCTAGGCTTTAAACATTCCACTCATTCTCGTGATATTAATTGATTGATTTGACTTGAGACCCGCAGAAGGGTAAAGTTTTTGCTTGAATGAAATTGATATATAGCCAATTCCAGTTTTACATGCTTGAATTTATATTACTTTCTATTACTTGCTTGACATGAGTTCTTACTCTCTTGAAAAGATTTTGTTAATTCTAGTTATTACTTGCTTGAATCTCTTGCTATTGCTGCATTGAAGTTGGAATCCTTACACTCTCACTCATTATTCCTTCACTACTCTTGTCGATTCTTACAATCTTTGATATCTACTCATCTACATGCATAGCTTTATTGACATTAATTGAACTTGTAAACCACTTAAAGCATGTTAAATCTTGAGATGTAATTCCTACTGAGCGATTCGCTCATCTAGTTATTTTCTAATATTTTCAGGTAATTTGGATGTCAACCAACACTCGGAAGGGAATGAGATTGAGTGATGAGTGTTAGAGTGAAGTTATCAAATTGTCATGTCCTTTGTGTTATTGTATTAGTTCACTTATGTCAGTTGTATCAATTCATCTATGTCATTTATATTAGTCAACTTGATTAGAACTGCTTAAGATTTGAAGCCTAGTCGTTGGACTCTGGGAACATATGTATTTGTCCTTTGATTAGTTGTGACAATTGTCAGCTCGCACTATTTGTATTAATTTCGAGTTAAATCTTAGTTATTTGCGCACTCTGATATTTACATGATTGACACGATCTATATAGACGTGTCACGCCTCCGGGTAATCTTCCGCGCTCGGGGCGTGACAGATAAGCCCATAGAGCTTCGACTATTCTTTCAGGCCAATCAAAAAATTTGTGCGACTCGCACATTTTCTTAATGATTTTAAGAAGGGTTTTATTGATGCAATAAAATATTAAACTTCTTATAGAGGTCCTGGAGTTCTTGTGACACGAACTGCGGTCCGTTGTCGGTAACGATGTCACTTGGCACTCCAAACTGAAAGATGATGTTCTTTAAGATGAAGTGGAAAACCGTGGAAGCTTTGATTTCGGCGTATGCTTCAGCTTTGGCCCACTTGGTGAAATACTCAATGGTAGTAAGAATGAAGGACTTTTGTTTGATCTGAGAGTTGGGATCACCCAACGGGCCTACAATGTCAAAAGCCCACATGAAGAATGCCCAAGGAGCAGAAAGAAGATGGAGGGATGAAGCAGGAGCATGAATCTTATCAGCGTGAAGTTGGCACTGAATACACCTACGAACAAAGGTGGAATAATCCTCTTCTAAGGTTGGCCAGTAATAGCCCTGCCTAAGAATTTTCTTTGCCAGCGCTTGACCATTAACATGCCCTCCACACTCACTTGAATGAGCTACTTCAACAACCTTCCAGGCCTCATCATCGTCTAAGCAACTCCTAAGAACTTCGTTAAGAGCTCGCCTATACAATTCTCCAGCAACAATTGTGTATCTCGAGGCGACCCTTCTGATGGTCTTACGCTGCTCTGCGTTAGCCGACTCTGGGGTTGAACCATCCCTACAATACATCTCAATTTCATGGTACCAAGGCAACTCCTCTTCTTCCAAGATCTTTTCCAATTCTGTTAACGATACTTCTTTCAAATCTTCCTTCTCAGCCTTCTTCTCTATGGACTTCCTAAGGTTATCAAACCAGGGATCTTGAAGGGAAGGAGTGTCTAACTGTTGGACCACAATGGTCTCAGTAGTGTGACTGGGAGAGAAGGACAGGGAAGAAGCGAGCGACGCAAGTGCATCGGCAAGAATGTTTTGAGATCAAGGAGTATGAATATAAATCAATTTGCAGAACTGCCTAGCCAAGAGAGTGACCAAATCTTGATAGGGCTTGAGCTTCGGGTCATTACAAGAAAAAGCAGGATTTGGGACGGAAATTTGGGACGGAATTTCCGTCCCAAATTTGGGACGGAATATTTTCTGTCCTAAATTCCGTCCCAAATATGGAACTACACACGGAATTTGGGACGGAATTTGGGACGGAATTTGTGACGGATTTTTAGAACTGTCTGAAATTTATGACCAAGAAAATGTGACGGACCGACTCCGTCGGAAATCCGTCTCAAAATCCGTCGCAAAACACTTTGCGATGGATTTCACAATGGCGGCCCTTGTGAAATCCGTCGCAAGGTGTTTTGCGACGGATTTTGAGACAGATTTCCGACGGAGTCGGTCCGTCACATTTTCTTGGTCACAAATTTCAGACAGTTCTAAAAATCCGTCACAAATTCCATCCCAAATTTGGGACAGAATATTTTCCGTCCCAAATTCCGTGTGTAGTTCCATATTTGGGACGAAATTTTAGACGGAATATATTCTGTCCCAAATTTGGGACGGAAATTCCATCCCAAATTTCTGTCCCAAATCCCAATAATGTTCAAATACCGCGTGCCCAAGAGATAGGCGTGCTTTAATCCAGCGAGGAGAGCCTCATACTCGGCTATATTGTTGGTAGCATGAAAAAAGATTTGATATGCAAACGGAATGGTTACTCCCTCCAGAGTGAGGAGAATAGCGCTGATCCCTCGACCTTGAGAATTAAGCGCACCATCAAAGTGCAGGGACCAGAAGGGATGACGAGTGAGAAAGGCAAGGTGTTCATCAGGAAACTCATCCTAGATGGAATCTGTGCAAGGAACAGACAAATGGGCAAGATGTTCAGCGATGGCATAGCCCTTAACTACCTTTTGAACGACGAAGGTAATGTCGAATTGGGAAAGGAAGCTCTGCCAGCGAGCCAATCTGCTAGAAAGGATAAGCTTTTCTAAAAGATAGCGAATTGGGTCCATTCTAGATATCAACTTAACCTCATGGGCAAGGAAATAATGTTTCAGTTTCTGGGCTACCCAAACTAATGTTGCACAGGTCTTCTCCGTGGCAGTGTATTTGGCCGCTACAGGGTTGAACAACCTAGAGAGGTAATAAGCTACCCTTTCTCTCCCTTCGTCATCCACTTGCGCCAGGACAGCTCCTAGGGAGTCCTCAATGACAGAAATGTATAAGATTAGGGGTTTCCCAGGGACAGGAGGTTGCAGAACCAGGGGATTAGATAGATTAACCTTTAGATCCTCATAGGCCTTCTGACATTCCTCATTCCACATAAATTTAGCCCCCGCCTTAAGCAGTTCGTATAATGGTCAGCACCTTTGAGAATGCTGAGATATAAATCTTCGAATGAACTACAGACGTCCAATTAACCCTTGAAGTTCAGTGATGTTCTTTGGCGGGGACATATCCATGACAGCCTTGGCTTTATTAAGATCAATTTGGATTCCCCGTTTGCTAACTATGAATCCTAACAATTTCCCTGAGGACACTCCAAATACACATTTCTTCGGGTTCATTTTCAATTTGTACTTCTGAGCCCTTTGTAACACCTTGGCCAAAATAGCGGGGTGGTCTTCTTTCGACCTCGATTTCACCATAATATCATCCACGTAAGCTTCCATATACACATGCATCATGCCGTGGAAGATTGCCATCATCGCCCTTTGATAAGTGGCACCTGCATTCTTGAGACCAAAAGGCATAACCACATAACAATAAGTGCCATAGGGCGTGGTGAATGAGGTCTTCTCCTGGTCTTCCGGAGCTAGACGGATTTGGTTATACCCATACTAACCATCCATGAATGAGAAAGCTTCGTACCCGGTGGTATTGTCCACTAACACATCTATATGAGGCAGTAAAAAATCATCTTTGGGACATGCCTTATTCAAATCCCTAAAATTAATGTAAATTCGCACTTTTCCATCTTTCTTCATAACAGGCACTATATTTGCCACCCACTGAGGATACAAGATGACCCGAATAAATCTGGCCTTATGTAATTTATCAACCTCTTCCTTCATCTTCAAGGCCATGTGGGGGTGAAATCTTCTTAGTTTTTGCTTCACAGGTCTTGCCCCTGGTTTAAGCACTAGTCAATGTTCCACCAAGGAGGGGTCAAGACCTGGCATATCCTCATAGGATCAGGCAAAAGAATCGCTATACTCCCTCAAAACTTTGATCAATTCTTCTTCAACCTAAGGAGGGAGATTAGTAGAAATAAGAATGATCCTGGGATCCTCTTTAGTTCCAAGATTTATTTCTTTCGTAGGTTCATCCATTGCCGACAACGACTCATCGAATCTCTTCAAACCTTGTGCGTACAAGTCGACAGTGTCATCTACGCCGCTGTCCTCAAAACCGGCCGTGTCTTTCTCATCCACGGTCTCATAAACTCCTAGTCCGTCATCGCTCCACACCCCTTCTTGCTCCTCATCATCTTCGAGGGCGATGGTTGTTTCTACGAACTCCGGGCATCTAAGGAGGGCATGACAGCGTTGGGCGAGATCCTGGAGGAACCTATCAGGGATAGATTTGGGGTGACGCGTCGTCGGGCGCGCCGCAAGCGTGGAAGGACTAGAAACCTTAAAACATGAACCCACTTCGACAGACTCTGCTACCCTAGGAGACTCGACAGACTCTAATCCTAGCCTAGAAGGGATAGAATCAAACAAACCTAATGGAAGAGGATCAGGGGCCTCGCGCCCCTGAGAGGAGGATAAATCAAGAATAACGTTGTCCTCAACTGAAATCTACGCTTTAAAATTGGCATTTTTTTTAGACTAGTAGAGAGCGCACAACAGGGTGGAGCGGAGGGGGAAGGAGGAGGAGGAAGTGTCAAGGGATAGAGAGATGAAAAAAGGACATCAAAGAGGGGATCAGAGGAAGAAAACCACATACTGGAAAGATCAACTAGCGGGTAGCGCCCACATGGACAAGTCACAATCAAGAATTCAGTTGGCATTTCCAGCAATAGCGGATCAATCATGATGGGAGGTGAGCGGGGTACAAACTCCAGCTTTTGAAAATGGGAAATAAGGCGGGAAGGATACCAAGTAAAAGTAACAAGTGAGCGCCTCTCTTCCCGCGGACTCTGAGCTGGCTTTCCTTGCGAGTGTTCCACAATCCGCGTCTCCGATCTTCTTGCATAACTTTCCTCACGAAACAACTTTGCAAAATCTTCATAAAAATCACCCATATCTTCAACTGGCCTCTTTGGTGGCAGTGGCGGGCCAGAAACTGTATAGACAGCATCTTCTTTCTCACCAGGACGGGGCGGTGTCTTCAAGGTACCAGGCTGTAATGGCCCCCTTACAAAGTGTTGGCGGTAGTCCCAGGTCAATGGCCCTGAGTCTCCTAAAATTGATAATGAGGACACCTGGTATCCGAGGCCCCTCCTGTTCATTTTTCTACTCCTGGGGATCGGCTTAGTCTGCCCTTGTAGTTGAGCACCGAGACCCATGACGGGCTGATAGCCTAGTTTTAATATCATATTCCAGCCCTTATCATCTCTCATCTTGGGCTTCACCTTGATGTTTATCGGCGCAACGGCCAGCTTGCGTGGCGCATAGGCCCATGGAAAGTCAAGGTCCATTACAGAGATGATTGGCTTGTTGCTTGGCCAAACTGTCGGCAATATCTTGTTGGAAGTGGACTCGACTGTCTGGACTGTGGATATGCTCTTGTCCTTTACCACCCACCCTTGAAATGGGAATTTAAGGCACTAGTGGGCGGTAGATGGCACAGCATGGAGGTTGTCAATCCACGGATGACCCAGAACAGCGTTGAACATTGGGTCAATGTCTAGTACGTAAAATTCTATGAGCATCATCAGTGGCCTGAGCTCAGCTTGAATGGTTATCACCCCATGGCAGGCCCTCCTTGAGTTGTCGTAAGCTGCAATGGTGGTTGGAGTGGGCCTTAACATATCTTCAGAGATATTTCAAGCGCGCAGGGTACTGAGGGGACATACATTTATGGAGGCTCCAGTGCCCACCAAAGCCGCGTCAATAGTCACCTTATTTAAGGTGATGAAAATGCAGAGCGGCATCTGGCATGCCACGGGAGGTGCAAATTCAGACTCAGAAAAAGAAATGGCCAGCCCCTTAGTGATTATGGCCAAAGTCGATGGTAGATTGTCTACCGCTATATCCTCGTTCACCAGGACCTTCTATAAGAAATCCCATAAAGCATCATGATGTAATTTGGACCTCTTAATCAGCTCAAGCACTGAGATCTTGGCCGGCATCTGATCTAAGTGATGTAACAAGTCATATTGCGTGCCTGACAAGGGCTCCACTTCTTCCTGATCAACAGCCTGCTGCGGGAACTGGGGACTGGATGTGCACTAGTGGTGGGATAGTTCCGATGAAATAGACGCCCGCTCCGGAGGGCAAGGTTTTGTGCCGGCACGGCGTTGGATGGACTCACGGTGGGTGGTTTGATGAGGCCAGCAGGGTGAACAAGAGAGGTAGAAGTAGAGGTCGCGTGCAAAATGGGGGTGATAACGGGAGAGGCAGGCTTGACGGGCGCCACCGGGAAGATGATAGGTGAAGGGTTAGGCAAAGGAGTGGTAGTGGAGGGTGTAATGGGTGCTGCCGCGAAAATAGGTGAAACGTTAGGTGATGCGGTGGGTAGAATGAGGGGTTTTGAAAGAATAGTGGGTGCGGCGGAGGTCGCGGTGGTGGGTTGAAGGATAATGGGTGTAGAAGGTGAAGGGAACGGGCGATAGGTATGGTGGAGGGCCATGAGTTGAGCTGACGAATCATCATCATAAGACCACCCAGCGTTTGGAGCTAGGCGGTGGGCAATATTGACCTTAGCCGGTGCCGACGGCTGAGGTTGCAGAGCAGGTGGATGGTTAGGCATTGGGTTCTGATGAATCCCTAATTCTTGCACAGGCTACTGCTGCTACGGTTGCTATGCTGGTTGTGGCTGTTGTGGCTGCAGCGCCTTCTGCTATCTCGGCGCCTGTCTTCTTCTTTCCTTAATCTTTGTAATAACCTTGTGCATCTCAGCCCAGTCGATTCACTGCTCTTCATGTAAATCATAGACAAAATCTCTAAATTGGAAGCATCTTTCAATCGTGTGCCTAGGCTGTCGGTGGAAAATGCAGTATCTCAACTGATCAACCGTCGGGTTCCAGTTCGGCCATTCCAGAGGTAGTTGCAGAGCACCAATGGACATGGGGGTGGAGAAGATATCTGGAAGGGTTTCAGGCAAGGGAGGGTACTGGGATCTCTTAGGACCCGGACGCGTAGATGCATAGCCGTTTGGTGGAGGGACGTTATGGTATTGTGCTAGTTGTTGCAACTGCTGGGGAGCGGGAAAGGATGGTTGGGCATTTGGTGGAGTGGGGAGCTGAGGGTTGCGAGGAGGTTGCTGGAAACGGGGTGGAGTGGACTGGTTGGTGGATGGGAAATTGATGGCCTACACCTGTTCATTGGTTTGGACTCCCTTGGTGACTGGCCCCTGGGGCTTTTTGGTGTACTTGGGCTTCTGGGGTTCAAAGAGGGTATGAATAGGAGAATCCTTAAATTGGTTCAGGATGAACCTGGCCCTACTGTATAGCTGGTGCATGCTAGCAATGTCGTTCATGGCCAAGATGTTCTTAAAAGTAGGGGTGGCATTAGAAATTAGGAGCTTGACCTTCCCTTCCTCCGGAATATGGCCGGGCACACGGGCGGCCATCTGCCTCCACCTATAAGCATGCATATGTTGCGAAATCTTCGTCGGCCTTCATCTTCTCGGCCACCGACCCGGTCTTGAAACCTCTGAATGAATTTTTCCTTAACGACCTTGAAGCTCTCCGCGTCCTCTAGTGGCAATGCATAGAACCATTCCAGGGTGACCCCGTCCAACGAGCGGCGGAATAAATACGCCATAAGGTGATCATCGTATTGAAATTGCACCGACTCGTATAAAAAGTCCCTCACATGGATGTAATTATTACCATTCCCACCGTACTTTCGGTACGTGGGGAGCTCTAACTGAGGAGGGAAACGAATGTTGTGGAAGCTGGGAACTGGCACGTCCACCAAGGACTGTGGGCCGACCCGCTTCTAAAGGAGGTCAATATGTTGCAGCATGGCAGCCCACTTGTCGAGGAGCTCCCACTCTCGGGATGGAGGAGGCAAGACAGAAGGAGCGGAGCCTGTGTGAGGGGCCAAAGGATAAGTGGGTGTAGAGGGAAGCCCATAAGAAGTATATTGGGCCAAGGAAGGACTCATACTCACGTAAGTCAAGTGGGCAGCCCCAGCCTGAGGGCGCAGAAGATCAACTGGGCCCACAAGGGCTTGCGGCACTAGCGGAATGGACCCATAAGGGTCAACCTAAGAAGATGGAAGGAGCTCAACCTTCCCTTTGTCAAGAATCTGATGGGTCGAGTTAGAGGACTGGCCCACCTCTATATTTAAAAAATGAAGAACTCTGGGTTGGACCGGGGTTAGATCAATTGGAGCAGCAGAGGAAGCTCGGGGCCCATTAACCATGGACTGAGAGGCGGAGGTAGTAGCAAGACCCTGCGAAATAGAAGGAGGTGGGGCACTCGACCCCTGCAAAGTCTGATAAATGACCTGAAGCTGGGCTGGATCCAGCTGGGCCATCATCTGAAGGATCTAACCGGCGGAACCTTGAGTATGAGGGTTTGAAAGGGAGGGTTGACCACCCTTAGTGGCAGTAGACAATGGAGGGGCGGACCCCTTAACAATGACCCTGGGTGGGTCCTCTAGGAGGCCTTGAGGAAGGGAGTCCTCACGGGGCTAAGAAAAGTCGTAGGATGACATGGTGGAATCGAACAGTGGGTTGAAGTAGGAAATGAAAGGAGGATTACCCCTAGGAGAAGAACCTATGAATGGAAAACAACTCCACATGCAACGTGGTACCTAACACGAAGATGACAACAACAAACAAAAAGCACACCTAATGTGATGACTAATAAGATGCACAAACAAGAGAGGAGATGAGGGGCAACTAAGGTCAATCAAGTTACAATGATGCACAGAAAATTTTAATTTGGTTCCCCTTTTGGAACCTTAGTGACTTGAATTAAATTAATGTTCTCTCCAAAATAGGATTCCTAATAGGGGTGGATTGGGGATTTGGTTGACTTTACGTTTGAACTTTCTCTCGCGTATGCAACCTAGACATGAGGTGGCAAAGGTACAACTTGTCCGGCGTCTGTGTGGGAATCCACAGCTCACGGGGGCTTACGGAGGTCCCGGATAGGATCACCTAGTCGACTCCAAGGAATTATGGAGGTGAGAGAATCTCCGACAAAGGTAGGTATGCAACTACTATGATAAAATGTATGATCCTATGTGCACCAGAGTGCATGAAAACTCTAACCCAAAACTAACAAGCAATGATCAAATAATGACACAAATATGATAATAATGACATAAACATGAATGACAACCAGGGGGAGACAAACAGCACCCAAAATAATTAGCAAGATGATGAATAATAAAGCACAAATGTCAATCTCGGGTGCACTGTAATAGAACAGCGGTCTGGTGGGAGACCACACAGAGAGGGAGACAGCCCTGGGGAGACTGCAATATGCCAGGGAACAGTGGACACAAATGATAGAGATTGAACTAAACAGTAACAGGGATGACCAGGCGCATACCTGAGTGAGAGAAGTGGTCTGATGAATGATCGTCACCTGCATAAAATGGCCCTGACAGGACCGCAACAAGTAACAGACACAAAAAAGCAAACAACAGGAACTAAGGGGGGGCAGACGTACCAGAGGCAGAACAAAGCGTCCTATCGATCAACCGCTGGATAACAGAAATGACCCACAGAGGACCGCAATCAACCCAGAGAACAGAAAATGACAGGAAAACGAAACGGAGAATCCGAGGAGACTTAAAACTGACTCAAACAAGTACAGAAGAGCAGGCCAACAATGCTAAAAACATGATGGGCATAACGTGTCCCACCGTGATCGCCAAAAAAGAGAGATGTGGATATTTTTAATCTAAATAAAGTGAGTGCGTGGGTGAATGAGTATGACTAATGTGGCATCAAATGGAACATGAGGTGAAACAAACGATGCAACAAAATCAACACCCACACACACTACCAAGTCATGATCACCACTAAGATAAATAGTGCAAAGAGAAACGCACTACGTACCTTGGACAAGGAAGTAGATGAAGACACTCGCCAGACCAAGACAGCGCTGGTATAGGGTCAAGATGGTCTTCTAACGACTGCTGAACGGTGAAGACGGCCGAACGGTAGGCCGTTACTAGCACTGAAGCAGAACACGGGAAGAAGACCCGAGTGTAAGACTTGGACGGTCTTCAATCGGCCGCAAACACAGGAGAGGTGTTGTGAGAAAGGCCGCTATCTTTAGTAGACGGTCGGAGGTAGACCACAAAAAGCTTCCAAAACTTGAGCCGGGGAACTTGATCCTCCACCCCTTCCGATCGGCCAGGAGGGATGGGCCTCGCGTTGAAACACCAGCTGACCTGCAAGACAACACAAATTACAAAAGAAAATGACCCAAATTAGTCTGTGGAAGTGCAATATCTATAAGCGGGAACGACGAATGGAACACATAATTATAGGCGGAAATACCTTGGGGTTTTGGGGTTTTAACCCCTATGGGGGCGAAAAACAATAGGAGGGTGTAAAGATGCTAAGATGCCAGTGAAAATTCTGGAGAGAAATGAAGAGGAGGGGAGATGAAATGACTAAAAACGTGACCAAAAATGACTTAAGCTATGACTCAAAAAATGCGGCGAAAATGGACTACTCCCTAGACCAACGGCTTAGAGGATGTAGAAAGCCTTTCTCCCTGATTGGATTTCGCTCTGGAAGGTGGCAGCACATCGACGCGAACTCCGGAATCCCCCCCCCCCCCCCCCCCCCCCCGCGGCCATGAGCCAAGGGTTCTATTTATAGACCCTTGAAACCCTAGCTCGAATGGAGGGCTTTTTGGCGGGAATTAGACTTTGACTATTTTGAATAAGATGGATGTAATACTTCCAACCACCAATAGGATCAAACGGCGCCCTATTCGGCTCAAAATTCACAGAGAAATCCATGGATGAAGCAACCAGTTTGACCATGGATAGAGAGAGAAACCATGGTCAAACTGGTTGCTTCATCCAAGAATAGGAAGCCATAGGGATGGGTCGGTGCGAGTGTGAATGGGGGGCACTGGGGTCGGTGCAGGTCCGAATGGAGGTTGGTGCATATAGCGGAGGGGCGATGGCCGATGCGAAGCTAGCAGCGGAGAGGGTCGGTGCTAGGAGTGAAGATGCGTCGACGCTAATGAAGACGAAGGCGATGGCCAGGTCGGTGCTAGTGAAGAAGAAAGTGGTGGTACCGTCGAGGCTAGCGGCAAAAGTGAGATGATAGCGTCGAAGCTAATGAATAAGGGCAGTGGCTGAGTCGGTGCGGCGTTAAAGAGGAGGCATTGGAGTCGATGATGGGCAAAGAAGAGGGTGAATCGGTGGCGACCTGGGTGCTATGTGGAGTCGGTGACGGGCAGAGCAAAGGGTGATTCGGTGGCGTCGCCACCGAATCAAAATTCGTGGGGGTCAATTAAGTGGCGACGCCATCGTTTCGCAAGGCTCCATCGTTTAAACTTCGACAAAGAAATTTTGTTTGTGGCTTTGCATCAAATAGGGCATTTGGATGAGAGTCCAAAAGAATTTAGGAACTCAAAGGCATGACTGCCCAGGTGTTAAGAGAAATTCTACCGTTATCATCTTATATAAATATATATATATGCTCTTCTCTTATTCATTCGTCTGCTCTCCCCTTTTGTTCGTCTGTGCGAGGTTCATACTCCAGCACTAGACAGGTGTCAGAGATTCAAGGAAAAATCATCAGGAAAACATAATGCCATCCAAGAAAATT